>VZTB01017185.1:138669-250095 GCA_013397245.1 Thryothorus ludovicianus | reverse complement strand
AATCTGTTTACAAAGATGAGAGAATTAAAAGCAAACCCTGCCACTTTTTCCTGGCAAATATTTTTTTCTTCCACAGACAAAATGTTCAGCTGTCTTCCCAACTCAAAGCAGACTTTGACTCTCCTGGATAATGAATTACCTCAGTCTCAGTCTGTGTTTGCAGTAAGGAACTGCAACCAAGACAGCAGAGATGATCTCAAATTAGTGCACAAGCTAAAATACAACCTGTTACACCTGCTCCAGTTTGCTTGCCATTGTGCATTTCTCTTTGCCATATCACTAAATATTTTTAACCATGTACAGGAAAATCCTGTCAACGAGGGGTCCGCCGTACTTGCTTATCCTAGAGGAAAGCTTTTACTCTGTAGCTATTTGCAGGGGCCTTGCATACCTGAACTTCTGGTAGGTCTGTGAGAGATAAGTGTTCATAGATGACAGATGTTCACTTTCTCCTTCAAAGAGTTTGTTAGAAGCAGCATGCTGGAGGACTTTTGCCACACAGCCTAGGTTCCTCCTCTGGTCAGGGTGTATCTGGCCCCCAGCTGTTATATCAATTATATCAAAGCCATCAGGAGCAACTATGGCAGGGTTCATGTAGCGATAGTACAGAAGGTTGCCAACAATCTAAAAAAACAGTTAGAGAAAAAAGTTAAGAGATCTTCCCTTTGTATACAGTAATGAAAAAAATATAAAACATGACCAATCATTTCTTCTTCTGAATTAGTCCATAGGAACTGGTGCTGGAAGAATCTCTAAGACACATATTATGTATGGGGCTAACTGGAAGAACCTGTGGTCTTTGACATGATACTCCTCCTACAACACCTCTGTAAACATCACTTATGGACTCTTACAACCACATTCGAATTTGATNNTACAACCACATTCGAATTTGATACTGGCTGTAGTACAGCTTATGCAGGGCATGGAGCTAAACACAAACACAACTCCTCTAAATTTTGCAAGGTTTCGCTCCCGCGGCTCATTCTTCAAAGTTCTGCAGATACTGGCAGCATTTAATGCACTCATTGATAAGGGGACCCATAATTTCTCAAAGGGACTGGACTGCAATGGAGCCCTAGAAATCTAGAAAACAGATTTCCCAAACTGCAGTTTCTGTAACAATGTTACAGTAGCTTCTGAGGATGGCACCTTCAAAGAATTCCTGGTGTTAGAAAGAAGGCAGGACTTTGCTTTCTGCAATTTTCTATAGCTTATATGCATGCATCTGCCGAACTTCCAACTTACACATTTAAAGGTTTTCAAGTGGGTACTCAGTTTACTATCTAAGTTTTTTAATGGGTTGAGCAATTTTTTAATCTGTGTTGCTGGACTGATGGACAGTCAAGGATAATAGGGAAGTTCTGTTAAAATGAAAACCTTGCACTTTTAGAACCATATAATTAAACACTGATAAAAGGGTCTTTATTGAAGTGCAAAATAGTTCTAATTTGACAGAGTTGTCAGTCTCATAGCTTTTTGGAAGGTTTATGGAACAATTCCCCTAAGTCCTCTGAAGACACACCATGGCTTTGGTAGGGTAACAGAGGCCACAGTGCCAGTACCATACTTAGCACTCACACCCTATTTTGCAGTCTATACAAATGCTATTTCTACAACTTTTTCAAGCATCTTAAGTATAATGTAATCCAAGTGTAGTATAATCTACTCAAACTTTTCTTTTAGAGACCTTCCCCATTGCATTTGAATTACCATTTCTTAACATGTTAACAACTTCAGATAGAGGAGAAAGAAAAGAAAAGGACTCGGGTGTTCTCAATGAAAGGATTGGTGATGACAAGGACCTCACTGCCAACCCAAGCCCCAGGATGATTCAGATAAACTCCAGCTTTTTATGTGCAGTTACTGTCCAAAACAGGTTGAGCACCCTCTTCTATAAGCATTGTTGAGCACCCAGATTAACATACCTAGATTGTAGCAACAGGACTCCCTTCTCCCCTTCCTCAGCCCCCTTGCAACTCAATAAGAAGTGCCAAATTTCTTCAATAAATGCTGCTTTCCCAGTTCCTTAGAATATTTAGTGTTAATAAAAATCCACTTCGACATAAAAACAACATGCTGCTGGCGGTTTGCCCTAAGAAATCTACCTTTAATAGTTCATCTTCTGTTGCATCCGGGAATTTCTCATGGAGTGAGCTCTTCAGAACTTTGGCTATGTATCTCATTCCATAACTACATGTAGAACAGATGGAAAGGCAAAATGTTGGAAAAGACGTAGATGAAACACAGAACAATCATTCAAGTCAGCTTAAGTTACTGGCTTTTTGCCCACTCCCTTGAAACACGAGAACGAGCTGATAATGGAAAACACAAAATGTTTCAAGTACAGGGAGAGGTTTGCCAGGCTGCTGAAGCAGGACAGAGGCAGAGGAACCACTCCCTCTACTGGGCAACTCATTCGAGAGGCAGTATCAGAGCCTTTGAAAGCCTGGAAAGGATTTGAAAGGGACCCCATCACAGAGGTTCAAGTGAACTGCACATGAACTCCCGCTTGGGGAGTCCTAACTCAGCACTTACGGCATCATATTGAGAGAGGAGAATATGGACGTGAGAACTTTGTCAGTTACTGCTCTCAAGCTCTGCATAGATGATTCCAGTTTACTGACCACTTCTGCGTGTGTCAGTGCTTGTTCCGTGGTCACATCATATGGCAGTTTGCTGCAAAGCAAAAAAATAAACATTAAACCAGGTTAAATACATTTGAGAATAAAACACTTTTTTTCCTTTTCTTCATAAAGGCCATCAGCAAACAAAAGCCTGACAAACACAACTGAATCTGGGTTTTGTTACTAAAATTCTCAGATGCTTTGGCTTCCTTTTTTTGGAGGTAAGTTATTAGCTTAGTTGGGCGTGCACATGTTATCATGTACCTTCCCTTATTAACAAAAGAATAACAACAAAAAGCATGCATCTCCACATCCCCATCCCAGCATAGCTCATCAAATGCCTGGGACACTACAAAAATGCTGTTAGTAAAAAACTTGAGAAAAAGACTAAATTGTTCCATGGCATAATCTCTTCCATTTATAAAGGTTAAGTAATGGGCTTTGAAAGGTCATGACAATGAAAGTGATCCTTTAATTCTTCAGAAGAAGTTAAAGCACCTGTTTGTCAAGCATGTCTCCCTAAAATCTTTCTGCTGGAGGAGATTGAGAAGGGATGCATGGTCTCAAGTACAGTACAATTTGTCAGAGAAAGAATAAGAAAGCAGAACTGAGGGATTCCTCATGTGTATGGTACAATACGTCCAGCTTCCTCACTCACCTGGCCTCACCAGTCTGCATTTCTAGCTGGTTTACCCATGCCTTGTAAACATCCACGGGACTAGTGTTGATGATGAGAGACTTGTCCTCCATGATTTCCTTCACCACCGGGGCCAGGAGCTGGCGCAGAGTGTTCTGTCCTCGAGCTCCTCGATTGAAGCTGACAACCATCTTAATGACAGTGGGGTTTCCAGTAACAATATCCTGGATCTGGTCTACCTTAGAGCTGCACCAGAAACAGAAGATTCTGACTTACATATGCAGTTTTTCTTATTTTCAAACCCCACACTTTTAAAACTACCCTGTTTCAATATTGAAACCTCTTTGTATAATCTGTTTCTTAAGGTTTTTATATAAAACAAGGTGATATATAGAGACAGAATTCTCTATATCTGAATTCTGAATGTGTTATAGTAATGTCCTGGCACATAGCATAGTCCATGGCAGCTAATTTATATCTGATTCAGACCCAAATACCAGTTCAGCTAGTGTCTGTTAAGAGCATAAAATAAAATTTCATTATTTCAGGCTAAGCCACCAATCTTCACTTACAGAACATAAGATTACATAAAGAAAGATAATTTTTTCTCCAGCCTTACGTACTCAAACACAAACCAAGAAGCCCTAGCATCTTTTTACAAGTCATTTTTTCATAGAGGAATATGGTCTGCCATAGAAAGATTATTTTCTTACTGAATCAGCAATCACTTGAGTTTAAGAGTAACACCCATCAAACAAAGTTCTCTGGTAATAAAATTATGTATGTAATTTTATGGTAGTTTAAAGATTAACCATCAGTTTCCTTTAAGCATGAAGAATTCATTTAACTGTCTAAAGCACAAACTAGCTAAATACTTTCTGTGATTGCACATACGTTATCTCCTCTTCTAGAGCAGTTTTGAAGAGTTTGAGAAGCAGGTATTCTTCCCGTTGATTAGAGGCATAGTTGTATAGAGTGAAGATGACTGTATCCATAAACTTCGTTGATTTGTTTTGTGGCATCTGGAAAATCAGCTTTGCCAGATACGTGGGATTAGTCTACAAAACAAAAAAATTACTTGTATATGCCTGTCCAGGACAAACTCCCCCCCCACCTGGAGGGCAATTGTCTACATTTGTTCATGCCTAAAACAGTTTTGTTGACTCAAATATATGTCATTTTTCCAAATCCTAGTACGTAAGAAACACAAAATACTGCACTACCTGTGAGAAGCTCCATAAAGGATTTTATTTGCAGTCTCTGGATAGTACCTCTCTGCATCTCGTCTACATATCTGATGACAACTGGAATTTACCATATGACAATAGTTGTCTACCAAAAAACTTTGCATACTACATGTCTGCTTTGGAGGGCATCTGCCCTGGAAGGATCTAAAATTCTTCGAGAAAAATGTCAGTGAGGTGAGATTAAAAAAAAGCACGAGAACAGGTACATCATATTCTGTGAACTGCATTGCAAACCACTTCCCTTCCACCACATATAATGTATGCTATTAGTGATAGTAGTTTACATGGACTATATAGATGTAAACATGTCTCTTCAGAAGAGAAATGTTCGGTACAGACTGAAGTATACTCAAGCACAAACCAGCCATATTTGTTGCACACCTCAAAAACAACAAGGATTTTCTTAATACAGGAAGTGTTAGAAATTGACCATAGTGTGTGTTGCAGTCTGTGTGTTATTTGGAAATATTTGCACAATCACTACTACCATCATTAAAACAAAAGAAGCAGTACAATATATTTCTAGTTTTCAAAAAATTGCTGCCATGTTAATTTTTGGAATAAAATTTACCTGTAGGAGGTAGAATAAGTGTTGATAAGCCTCCAATTTTTTTCTTCTCTCCTTACTCAAACTTTTGATGCCTTGTTTGTCAACCATAACCATCTCCTCCAGTTGACTTTTGCTCTTTTTGTTAAGTTTCTTACTGTGCAGTACCACATCCTGCAGAAAGATGATCAAAAATCTGGATTATATATTCAAAAAACAGGCAGATTGGAAAAATGAACATTTCCCAACCACATTAAATGTGGTTACTCCAACTGCCTTAAATAGCAACTTCGTACATTTTGCTGCTCTATTCACTACCCTGTTTTTTAACATCTTTAAATCAGTATGGCTTGCTAATGCTAATGATTATATAAGGCCTGATCTCCTATATAGACTAATTCATTTAACATTGAACATTGATTAATTAACATTGAACAAACTGTCCAATATGATCAGAAGTCTACCCTATTCTAATAGAAAAAGAAAAGTTATAAAAGACTTTAAATCTGCCAAGTAATTACTATTGTCCACAGCTAGCAAAACACAGTGACATGCAACTCAGGACAACAGAACGTCTAGCACAAGTTAGAAACATGCAAAGATGGTGCCTAATTTACTGGAGGTATTCTGACTAATTGAGGGTGACTGAGAACTTGCACAGGTTGCTCAGATTGTGGAATCTCCATTGTTGGAGATAATCAGCCATCTGGACATGGTCCTGGGCAACCTGTTCTGGGTGTCCCTGCTTTTGCAGGAGGTTTGGACCAGATGACCTGCAGAGATCCCTTCCAGCCTCAGCTGTGATTATGTAACCCTGAATTCCTCCAGTGTGGAGTAGTGCTCAGTGTCTGCTACCAGGGGAGCCTGAACAGGGCCTGCTGACCTGAAGAGTAATTCTGTTTTTCACCAGCAATCCAATCTTTATATCCATTAAGTTCAAATCCTTCTCCAGCTGTTGATTGGATCGAATTTTTGTAACCACTTCTTCCCTTAACCTTGTTACTTCCAGCTCTTCTTGAAAGTCTAAGTCACTTTGGTCCAAGAGGTAGGCAAACTTGCGCAGTACAGTCAAGGGTGGATTTTCAGCACCAACTATAGATGAAGAAAATAGGCTCATTAGCTGCCATAATACTGAACACCCCTAAAGCCCTTAGGAAACTGACCATTATGCAGGAAATTTGAAGTTTATGCTGGTTAACAATTTTGTCCTACTTTAAAAGTACAGTTATGGAAAATAGTATGAATAATATAGAATAATTGTTACAAACACTTGCACCTGGTTTTGAAGTTAAATAAGAGCCTGAGCAATCTCACATGAAACTTATAAAAAACCCTGACTGAACACAGTAACATACTCGTTCTCAAGCATTTTACATGTTAGTAACTGTGTAATACTTACTTAGTGTTCTGTAGTCCTCCCTGGCCTTGTTTGCTCTAAGAAACGCTTGTATCTTCACAATTTGGTCATGCTGAAAGGGATCAAGATTAGGCAAAAGGATTAGTTGTGACACGCTTCTGCTCAGAGACATACTGGAAAACTCGCACCCTCTTTCCTATTTCTCAAAACTGCTTCTGCAGTCATACTACCATACTTTAATGCATCTTGTTCAAAATGGAGGAAAGTTACTTACATGATCCTTGAAGTACTGTAGGCGTTTCCTGTAAGCTCTCCTTGCAAGCCACATTTTGACCCATGACTGAATCTGAAATTTTGATAAAATTTTTAAAAAAGTTAAGGAACACTGCACAAACTTTTGCATATGTGTTTTAAATTTACTTTTGAATGTCTGCTTCTGCAGGTAGGCTGTTCTTTTGTGCTCAGGGCCATAGATGGCTGTACCATGAGGCTCCTACTGGCCTGTGACCAGATAAAGGGGGTCCCACTAAACCACTAAATCAAGCAGAGTTCAAGTTTCTCCCACCTGTGTGTAACATTATCTTTGGAAATAATTTCTACCTTCACGTCTCAGGTCTCAATTCTAACCCAGTCTCCCTCAAAAACAGGAGATCCTGTCACAATATTCCATCCGTGATCTACAATCCAATTTTGACATAATGGCCCCATTAACATCTCAGAAAAGTGAGGCTTTTCAGAGAGAGAGAGAGATTTAACAGCTTTCAAGGAAATAATACACTGTCATCCCAAATGTTTCCTGTTTTAGTGTTGGAAAGAGAAATGTAAGGAATTCTCTTTCAAGAGCCCCTCAAGTTCTGCAAAGCCTGGAAGTTGGAAGTCAAACACAGAGCTTTCAAGAAGCAATTTGCTTAAGCTATCAATTAAACAACTTCCAATATCATGCAAATTTCTGGAAAACATCCAGCCTGTGCTCCTATTCTCTGATTCCCAGGTGATGATGGACTATATCAAGGGATCAAACATACTTGGTGTCCAAAACACATTGGTGTTCTTACCTTAACAATAGCAGCAACGTTGCCTTGAAGCACCTTTAATCTGTCAACATAGCTTTTCCTTTGTTTGAATCCTTTCCAGAAAGCCTATTTTAGAGAAGGCAGAAGACCATAATAACAATAATAAGATACATAATAAGAAATTAATATTTGTTAAATCTGTGTAACACATGAAAATCATTAATAGTGTTTATCTTGTAGAAAAAAATCTGCCATTGTGATAAAAAGATAACTAAGGTATAGGTAAGCCTGCCTCTATTTTTTAAGGTAGCCTAATACATTTCATGTTATTTTTGACCAATATCAGCACACTTTATTGTCCAGGGCTATTTCCTTCATGCTCCTGAATTCATCCTTGCTCTTATCACCAGTACATCCACACTCTTAACATTCCAGTCACTGGCTTCCACGTAAGTGCCTTCCAGCTCTTGCCATTTACTTATCCTCATCTCCCATCCCTGGAACAGCAATGGAGTGCCTCAATCTGGAGACCATCTCTGTCCAGATGGGTAACAAGATGATGATCAGGAATAGTCACCATGGGTTTGCTAAAGTAAGCATGTAAGGGTAACGGGAGAGCAGTGGATATTATCTACTTGACTTCAGCAGGGATTCCAACAGTCTCTCACAACATCCTCATAGACAAACTCAGGGATGTGGGCTGGATGAGTGGACAGTGAGGTGGATCAAGAACTGGCTGAACAACAGATCCCAGAGGGTTAAAACCCGTGGCACAGGGTCTGCTTGTCCCTAGTGGTGTGCCCATAGGTTCAATGCTGTACTGTTTAACTTGTTCATCTGTGACTTGGATGAAGGCACAGATGCCCGCTCTGCAAATTCAGAGGACACAAAGCTGGGAAGAGTGGCTGATATCCCAGAGTGCTGTGCAGCTTTTCAGGACTTCAGCAGGTTGGAGAGATGGCAGAGAGGAACCATCTGAAATTCAGCAAAGGCAAGGGCAGGGTCCTGAACCTGGGGAGGAACAACCCCAGCCTGCCCCCTGGAGCTGACCTGCTGGGGGACAGCTCTGCAGAGGACCTGGGGGTCCTGGTGGACAACAAGCTGTCCATGGGCCAGCAGCATGTCCTGGTGGCCAAGAAGGCACTGGGATCCTGGGGGACATTAGGAAGAGCACTGCCAGTAGGTCATGGAAAGTGATCCTGCCCTTGCATTCAGCTCTGGTGAGGCTTCACCTGGAGTGCTGTGTCCAGTTCTGGGCTTCTCAGGACAAGAAAGACACAGAGCTCCTGGGGTGGGTTCAGTGAAGGCTACAAAGATGAAGAGGGATCTGGAGCATGTCTCCTACAAGGGAAGGCTGAGGTGAGGGAGTTGAGCCTATTTAGCCTTAAGAGAAAACTGAGAGGAGAGACCTCATTGATGTCTATCAGTATCTGATGAAATGTATCAAGAGGGTGATTCAGGCTTTTCTCAGAGGTGCTGAGCAAAATGGACAAGAGGCAATGAGCAGACACTGATGCACAAGAAGTTCCACCTGAATATGAGGAAGAACTTCTTTACTATGCAGCTGACCTTGCAGTGGAACCAGAGAGGTTGTGGAGCCTTTGGAGATATTTCAGAAGTATCTGAATGCAATCCTGTGCCACGTGCTCTGGGATAACCCTGCTTGAAAAGTGAGGTTGGACCAGATGGCCTGCTGAGGTCTCTACCAGCCCTACCCATTCTGTCACTTTGTTGCATCCAGAAGTTGTCCCTTACCTATCTGGGCCCACATTGCTCTTGCCCTGGCCTCTTTTCCAAGTTAAGTTCTTCAGTTGACTCTCTGTTTCCTAGCTCAGAAACAAACACTTGCCAAAGAACCCAGTAACAGGGATAACAGATACTTTTACTGCTGCTCTTGCCTGTCATCTCTATCAGCCTGTGACACCAGCCTTACACTCTAGTTGTTGTCCTTCCACAAGTCGTTTCTACTTTAGTGCCAACAGAAAGAAAACAGAAAACAACTTTATTTACCTACATTTCTCCATATTTTGAACCTATTCACACAGACTTTGAATTTCTCAAAGTACAAGTTTTTACTGGGCTCAGACACCATGCTGGAAAATGAAAAGTCAATTCCAATAACAACTACTAATGGTAAAGCTATTTGTCATAATGAATTGTTAAATATAGCTCCTGTAAATTAAAAAAAAATCTTTTGCATATTTTTCTTTTTTTTTTGTGTGTGTGGGTGGTGGAATAAATTTTTCCTAATAGGAGCTGGATATGTCACCATTTAAATCTAGTGTGCATGCCTCTGTCAGTGCTTGCTCCCTCAGCTGAACGCAGAACGTTTCCTTTGTACACATTTTGGAGTTCAACAAACTAGAAACATCCAAGAAATACTGCCAAAGAACACCAGGGCAGCTGCCACTCCCTGTCCAGCTATAACTTCATGGAGCAGAAACACACCACTTCCAACTAGGGATAGTCTAGTAAGGAACGTATTTTTTAAGTCATGCTTTGCCAAGGAATTTTTGCTTTGATACTTAACAAATATCTTCTGGTCTTGTACTGTGCATAGTTAGGCACACCACAAAAAATCTGAGCATGTTAGAACAAAGCCAGGGCTGTGCATTAATGAGCTTTTTTCAAGTAACTTACACTGGAGGTCAATATGATTGATTCTTTTAAAATTGAATATTTGCTATGTAAAGCACATGTATTTGCAGACATAGAATTTTAAACTGTTGCTGCTGTAAACAGGGAGACAGACCTGTTTGAGAATGTTATCAGTGGTAATAATCAGTCACTTAACCTGTTACATGCAGAAAGCTGCCTAAGCCACATTACCTTCTTGTACTAGACCAATACCTGTATTTTGATGGCAGATGGTTCTTGGTTTTGAAGATAGGCTTTTCTCTCCTGAAAGTGTTTTCTGACTAAGAATCCCCTTGCTCGAGCTTGCAGCCCAACAATCAGATTTTCATTGGCAAGCCACAGCTGCTCTCGATTGTAATCTGCTGTAACTTGCCCAGCAATATTCTGTTAAGAAACGATAGAAAAAGGTCATTTAAAAGACAAAACCATTCTGGAACTTGGACTGTGTTCTCTCCATCTCTGCAGTTTATGTTCACCCTATCCAAGTCCTGCTGATTTACCCCTACAATTTAATCAGTAACAAGAAAGAGCTATGTTGTTACTGCTAAACCCTACACCACAGGTAACTAAACTGCTTTCAAGCTTCAGTTATACAATTGGGTATGCTATTTGAAGAGAGTATTCTTTTATACATTAGCAGGGTTTTGCTTTTTCAACACCTACAAGTCTTGTACAACTCAGACATCTAGAAATACTAATTGAATTAGTGAGTTCTCTCTTGAGAAGGACACTCAAGTACTGCTGCATTCAGAATTTCAGAAGGACTTACACTGACTTGAGTTCTTTGTGTAATTTAGATGAGTTGCATCAGAAAAACAGAAGTACAAATTACTCAGAGGCTTGTGTGATCTGCTTTGTTCTCAGTTATATTTCACACTAGCACAAAACCTCAATAGTAAGTAAATACTCTTGAATCTGGAGATACAAGAATGCTGTCAGAGGATTAGATTTAAACAGAAAATGGTGGTTCCACCTGCTCACAAATACATCATAAAATTATTTGTTATAGGTCAATGCAAAGTCTCATATATATATAAAAATATATATAAGATATAAAAGGATATGGAAGCAATCAGACTTCCCCTATTTGTGCCTGCTGATGGTCATTAAAAGAAATGCTGTAACTTCCAGCAAGGAAATCCCTAAATCATTGCCAGACCCTAGACAGGAGGCAACGCTATCACTTGTCTGCTTATACTTAAGTTGCTGCTCTTGTCAGAAGCAGATACTGATAAAGTGACCTCCAGTTTCACCCACCACAACCTCCTGATACTGTCACGTCTCACACTTTCTCAAATGTTTATGTTGCGTTTGCAATAAAAGCCAATGTTTTATCCACCTACCTGGATTTCTTCACCAGTTAACCATGAAGTTTTTGGTATAGCTCCTTTGGGGGCAACACAGGAACCTTCCTCAGTTTCCACATTGTAATAGTAATCATACATGGCTTTCATTACAAGTTTAATCCATGGACTTTCATTAGAACCTAAAAGCAGTTCATACCATTAGTACATATTTGTATCCTGTTTCACTGATAAATTACAGCTCTCCCCACTCATTTCCTTTCCTGTATTTGCTGTGGAGCCCTTTGACATGGAAAATCTCTAGGTATCTTGGGCCTTTTTGTAGTAAGGATTTTCAAACTACCTTGCTAGGTGGATGAGGGTCATTCCTCTAAAACAAAATGGTGATAAGGTTAGTGAAACAGCTACGAGGTTGGTACAGATCCACTGCTAGCCTCTCCAAACCCTAACATGCCAAGTTAGTGCTCCTGAAACACTGTGTCCTCTGTCTTACATCATCACTCATAAATGAAACAGACTGTTTATAAAAAAACACTTTTCTTCTGCCCAAATTCTGGACTTACTAACACTTACCTCACACATGACATTTCCTATATCCGCATCATTTTCTTGTTTATTGTTTTAGTAAACCAGTCTGCATCCTGACAGGCAGGAAAAGCCTCATTTCCTCATGGACAAAAGGCCCTAAGATAAAACTACTGAGGCTTTCAAAATACTCTTGTTACAAAGTGAAACATGCCCATCTACTGTAAGAACAGGTACTACGCTAACAGTAATTTTTTTTGTAACCATTAGCTAACCCTGGCTGCTGTTAGCTATGACCAGCTTTTGCAGCTCTAACATGACAAAACATTCCATAATCTGCTAAGAACAGATTCCATTTCCAGCTTTTGCTGCTGGTAACTGCTGCTCTGGCAATGCACAGAGACCATAATTGGGCTGTGAACACTTGGTCTTTGACAGCAATCTGTAAGACAGAGGTGTGCGTCTCTGTATCTGCTAATATGAAAAAAAAATTGTCAGTGAGTAATATGGTTTTCTGAGGGAATGGAGTAGTCTATTGACAGTCATGGGTAAGCTGCCCTAAATTCATTCAGAGGCAGGTTTGAGATTCTAGAAAATCTCAGCTAGACTCTGGAAATCACTAGACTTACTTCTTAGCATGTACCGTGGTCTGCATTATGTGCACAACAGTACAATGTCATGTAACACGCACTTGAAAAAGTATAACATTTGTCAAAAGATTTCAAAGCAGCAACTGACTCCCTCAATTTAGAGGGACTTTAGGTAAACTCCCTGTTCTAGATTTCTGTTGCCTCAGTGATATGGATATGTGGAACTGTCCTGCTTAGAAAGTTTTTTACCTTCCGTAGCTTTCATGTTCTTGGCTTCAGAGAGATTTCTGAAGTAGGCTTCAGCACATTCAGGAATGACTCGTAATCCAAACCTTGACTGTAGTGTCATCAGGATTGGCTGTGAATCACCTTTCTCCAAGCTCTTGTTAATTACTGATATTCCAGCAGCCACTAGGGTAAAACAATCAGATAGAGAAATGAAGTGTCTTATTCTCTATATACCCATAACTCTAGCCTTCAGAATCTTTGATAATGGGCTTCTAATGCTGGCACACACAGACAATATGTCATACAGAGCAATTCCGTGCTTTTACCCTTCTTCATGCTTTTAAGGGCAAGTATTTTGGAGAACAGCAAGCATGTTAGGTAGAAAGCATGTGCTCCACCCAGGCTCGGATGCAGCCACAGCACAACTGAGAGCAGTCTGACGGCATAGCTGCTCCCCATCAGCGACATACCAGGTGACAGTAGGGCAGAGTTTGAGGATGGCAAGTACCCACACATTCAGCGTGCCCTAACAGACAGACCATCATCTGCTGACCACTTGGGAGCCTTCTAGAGGTACATGAAGTTACAAGCTGTAAACATTAGCATTCACTTCTACTGTACAAAATGGGAATTAAAACTGCCTTGACTAAATTCTTGCAGCAACCTAGTCAGCATCCTGAAGCAACCCTTTCTTGAACTTGCCTCCTCAGGAACTTGTTGAAAGCTAATTCATGCCCTTGGATTTGCCAGAGAGGCAGCTTTTGCTTCCAGGGTGCATGGAAGCCTTTGCTTCCTGAGAGGTGATGCTTTGAAGAGTGTGCAAACTTTGATGTTATATGGCATTATCCCAACTCTAATTCAGGACTTCCTCATGCAGATCCCACCATTATTGTGGGAACAGATTCCACCACACCTGGCAACATACATGTGGAAGCACATGTCACTTCTAAAGTACTTTACCCACTACATGTTTAGGCTGCTTTGGTCTAAAGGTGTTCCTTCACAGCTAAATTCAAGATCCATGCACAGACGAACAAGTGAACAGAGATAGAACATCCACATTATATTCTAGCTTGAGGGAATCTGGCTAGTTTTGCATCCCACAGCTGCACTTCGTGCTGCAGCATCCATTTTCCCTGATCTTGTGTTTTTCTGCATCAGTAGAAAGGAGGTCCCTGCACACACCCTGCGTACACAGAGCGGACCAAAATGCATTAGGTTTCAGAAGCCCATGTACAGGACTCACTCCATGAGACTGAGCAAGCAGGAAAGGATTTCAGTAACAGAAACAGTTTTTCTTTGTCGTTAGTTTGACTAAGGTGGAATGGGTAGCTTTGGCTAGGCAGTAACAGATCAATCAAAAATACATTTTCAGCCAGCTGAGAAACAAAGCGGATGCGCAATACCACACGACTACCATCTGGATTTCTATCAGATAGCATCCTGCTAGTTTTCTGTGCTTTGAAACAGACCTCTGCCCAGCACACACGTGTACTGGAGATGTCTTTCTACCATTGCTGTGGCACTGTGATATCCAGGCATCTGGCCTCAGCAGTAAGGATGCAGAAAAAACTGGGAAGCCACACATTACAGCTTGCTGCTGGCCCCAGATTCATACACAGTTCCATGTGTCTCATCAACTCTGTTCAGCAGTATTTGAATGCTTTCCTTCCTCCTTTTCATCATGTAGTTAAGGGTGCTTAAAGAAAGATAAAAGAAAACACAACTTAAGCTAAGACTCGTTTATGTAGGTCCACTGTAATCTGGCTTTTCCTCATCTTGTAATTAATTATGCCTGCATTCTTGAAGGAAACTATAAGAAAAGTGTTTATTGGAGAAAAAACTCAACTCAGCAGAAATGATTCCGTTCATTTTAAGTACTTGCAATTAATACTGTAGCTGTTGCTCTAGAGAAAGGCCATTTGGACCCTGGAAAATCATAAGATAACTGGGATTTGCCATCCCCAACTGCCAGAAAACTGTCAGCTCCCGTCTGCTTCTCTAGCAGTTGGGATGGCAGTACCAGATCAACACTGCAAAGGGCTCTTTTCCACACCCATCCTCCTTTTTAAACAGCTGTGATATACAAAGCCACAGCTGTCTGGTGTGATAAGCTTGAACTCTCAACAAGGCCAAAGATCAGCTTTTTCCTATAACTTGGACTCTCTCAGGACACACAGATTTCCTGCTTTGACAGACTCTTCCTGTGCAAGACTGAAGTCAGCGTTCGAATCTACTCCTGAAGGCTATACAGCTGATATTAGCCTGATTTGTTATTATCCTCCACTTAGATAAGGAGTGCAATGGCTGAACTCATTCAAGAAGTGAAGCAAGGTGATGCAAAACGTGCAGCAAGCACCACAATGAGTTAGGAAGTGCATCAGCAGTTACTGAACACTTCTTCCTAAATAAAGGTAAAAGATACAGAAGTCTTTACTAACAGGGAAGACTGTAAAAGCCTTTCAAAATTTTAATATTGTACCATTTAGTGTCTATGTAAGGCAAAAAAATTAGTTTGGAAGTTATCAAGACTGTTTCAGTACCGCTGCCAGCATCTTCTCTTATTTTACTGCTTATTTTATTGCCATTACTGCAGCACTGTCAAAGCCACTTTTTAAACTGAAAAACATATCTTTGACTACCTTGCAAAAGTTTTGGATTTGGTTCCCTTTCAAAAATAGTGCCTATGTGATAGATCAAATAAATGTTCCTTTCCAAGTTGTGATCAAGTTGAACTTTAAGTTTAGACTACATGAACACAACATGCAAACTTCCTGAGACAGGATGTGTTGGTTATAAGAAGTATCAGGTTCTGGGCCTGGGGGAAATGTTAAACCTCAGGTTTTAACTGCAAGACGCTAGAGGCCTTCAAGAATAAGCTGTGCTGACAGTGCTTCCTTTCAACCCACAGTGTTACAAGATTAGTAAGTTTTTCCTAAAAGTGAACTGTTAAAACTCAGTTCCACTGAGCATTGTTTATTGTAAAAACCTGTGCATTTACTACCAACACAGATTATAAGAAAAGATTTTAGTACAACAGCTAGATAGTGGATGGACCAGTGGTTTACCATTAGCAACATCGTATGGTATTGCATTATAAATTATGCTGTTCTAATTTCTGCAGGCTGCTTATGATACATATTCTTAATGCTTTTACACCAGTGAACACAAATGAGGATGTTTTCAAGTTGCTCTTTAGGTTTAACTGAAACCTGCACATTTCCTTCCCTTCTCAGTGCTCATGTTTCCTCATGGCTCTGGGTGGCACTTCTGGGAAAAAGATTTTTCCACAAAAGAAGGTATCAGCATTCCTCAGTACAAAAGCTTGGTAAAGACAGTGTGCATGTGTCTAACCCTCTCTCAGGAAGCACAAGCCCAGTGCTTTCTATGAATGTGACCTACAAAAATACATCCGCTATCTTCAGTGTATCTGCCTCATTACATGACGACAAAATTAGTTGCTTAGATCAATTCTAAAATAATAGTAACACATAATGCAATGTTCTTGTAGCAGGGATAGCTATTTGTAATGGCCAGCTGAGTTCTCTTCCCAAGCAGTAACTCCTGTCGTGTCTGTGCAGCCGCACTGCGCCGGGGATGGCTGAGCACAGAGCTGCAGGAATGCACCGACTTCAGCACATGCATTCACAAGCTCCAAAGGTGCAACAGAAGGCAACACTGACTCACCCAAAGCCAAGTGAAGCAGAAGGCTGACCAATTCCCCATGCCTTGTCTGAGCTGAGCTGGCCCTGGGCTGGAACAGGCAGGCACGTCACCGTGCTCTTCAATGTGCCCCATAAACCCAGCGGTGTTCCTACATTACATCTTGCCTCTGCATTGCTTGTCAAAGTTTATTGTGTGTTATGAATATTTTTTTTAAAATTATTATATTCAATCAAAGCTTTGACGAAAGCTATTGAGTGCATTTAGTACACAGCAGTCTGATAGATAAACCTCAGCATGTTCCCTAAAGATTTCCTCTTCCTTACAGATTGGAAGAGCATATACTTTTCAAAAAGACCTAACGTTCTTTGTACACTGCTTTAAAATTTAATATTTAATATTTAACATTTAATATTTAAAATTTAATGTTCCTTTTTTTTTCATTTTTCAGCACCCCATAAAAGGCAATACAAGGACATATGAATAAGCAAAGTCTTAAACATAAAAATTTGTCCTTACAATATGCATAAAGATTTTAGTCTCATATAAAGCAAAATAAGCTCCTGATATATAACCTGTATAACCAAATCCACTGAATTATTAGCCATACCTAAAGATTACCACTTTGGATAGAAATTCCTGTGATGTCATCTCTGTTTCAGTATGACAAAGAACACACATTCATTTGTTTTTATGTGTTTAAAGGGCTTCCACCTTCCCTGAAGTAGAAAATATAAATTACCAATTTCAGTTTCCCAAGACCAAGAAAAACAAGAGCAGTGCAGATGCAGGTTAATGCTTACAGATTTCTGCTTCTTTTATGTTGTTATTGCTGTCATTGATTCCTCTTTGTATTTCATCCAGCCACAGAAGCGCTGATTCATCCCGAGATTCCTGGAAAAAGGACAGTAAAAAGCCTTAAAAAAACTCAATAATAAGAGTTGTCTCAATATACTGATACAGCTCCAATATACAGTCTTTGCTTTGCAAAGCCCTTGAACACAAGGATTTGACCATTTAAAATCATCAATGAAACACATTCATACTCTATTTACTGACTTGGAAAAGATCCTGCTCAGATACAAAGCTCAGAAATTTTTGATGTCTAGAACAGAACAATTTTCTGATATTGCTGCCATAGAATTCATTCTACTAAAGATCAAAAAATTGAAACATTTTTATTTCCATCATATGTAGGCAAAGTAGTCTGAGTCACATAAAATCACACATTATCAGGCAGCACTGTGGTAGTAGGAGAGTATCAGAAGACTGCAGGAAGTTGGCTTTCTTTCAAAATTCCTTATTTGGGAAGGATCTTTGTGTACTTCTTAGTACATGTTACATTAGAAAATAACAGTGAAAATTGACATAGAAAGCTCTCTTGCAAAAACTTCTGTAATTAAGCAATAGAATAGGTACCGGCTCTTCATTCAGGCTAAAAGTGCATGCCAATAAACCCAAACTAAAATAGAAGGTAGAGTGAGCTCTCAAGATCCCCACTAATAAGTCCTACTGTTCAGGTTTACTGGTGATACCAGCACTTCACAGATAAAACAGGGTTAAAGCAATTTTTAAAATTTAATCCAGTAGGTGGGTGGGAAATCATACTAAAGAGGAAAAAGAAGTGTCAGGCCTATAACAGACTAATGATGAGAGAAACTGGAATGCATTGATTAAGAGAGATATAGGATAATATACACACAAATATTTCAGGGAAAAAAACAGCTAGAAACACATTCAAACTGAAACAGTGTGGACAAAGAAGCAGCTTTGTAATGAGTATCCCTGGTTAAGCACTGAACCTCAGGCCAAAGATCTAATAAATCTGATATCTACAGAAACTACAAAGATAAAACAGGGTGAAAAACCCTAAAGACAAGCTCTTCAGCTTGCATCACATATGTAAACAAGGTAGTAGAATACATAAAAAACATTAAGTTGGGTCAGACAAACACAGGACAGCAGATATATACTTGTTTTTCTACCAAGTGAGAGTTAGATTTAGCAGAGAGAATGTTGGAGTTAGTTGAGAGAATGTTTAATAAATGCCCAAACTGTCACTGAATTTTGAGAAAACTGGAAGTTCCTCCTCTGGTATCCAGGTTTTACACATTAAATACAAGAACAGACACTCTGGAGCCAAGTACAGTTTATGTTGAGCCTCACAACTAGTCTGGAATCCAGACTAAGACTTGGGCTAATTTTGCTTGCTGAAACAAGCTGTTGTTATTTGGCATGGAAGGAAAAAAAAGGGGAAAAAGAAAAAGGAAAAAAAAAAAAAATCTCACCAGACAGAGAAGGAAGGGATCAACAAAGCAGAAAATGAAAATAGGGGAAAGGTTTTAGAGACTGCAGTCTCTGGAGGGGTGGAAACTAAAAGGAGGCAGTATGTTGATTGAAGGAGCCAGACAGCTAACAGTGTGTAGGGAGGCAAAAGGCAAAGCACAATGTAGTTTTCCTAAGGCATGTTTGTATGTGTGGCTTTTTTCCATCTTTGCCTTTTCTTAAACTGAGATCATCACACACTTCCGCAAGCCCAGCTTCTCCCTGGAGAAGGGTACAGAGTTCAACCACATGACATTTTGGTCTCTGAATTAAGCCCTTGAGGTTTTACTAAACACACTCCTTGATTTTTCCAGAGTACACACTTTTACTCCAGATGTCCATATGTACAAATTTCGGTAGAACCCTGCATATCAGCTTCAGGCTTGTGGTAAATTAGGAGTTAAATTGCTGCTGTAAAGTAATTTTATCTCAGTGTTGGGCTGAGGCTGAAACTGAGTCATGTGTGCATATTTGGATACGTCACACCCTCTTGCTGTAGTAGACAAAGAACAAATTAGCTCCTTAGCATAAACCTCATGCTTACAGGATGCTTCTGGAGGACAGATCAATCATTCCTTAGTTCCTTACAGAGGGGAGAAAACCCTCACAAAGCTCCTCTTGAGATGAACTAGCACATCATTCAGCTGACTGGATTTCACACACTACAATGAAGATACTGTTTTTCACAGGGCTGCTCTCTCTCACCTCCAGTCTTTGCATTACAGGTGAGTCCTCTTTCTGTTTCTATTCCATATTTTAGTCAATAACATGGACTCTTTGATAATGCTGTTGCTCTACCACCTGCAAACTTGAAAGGAGCTGTACATGCATGTACCAATTACAGAAAACTGCTTCAGGATGTCTCCTTTTAAGCATATTTTTATTCTTTTATTTTAGTGATATGTTACCTCTGCCAGTCATTTTCTATAAAAAATTTCATTTAAGGGGACTTTCTGCACTCTACTGAAGACACATCTTTTATCTAGTATTTTTGGAATGATATGATAACTTTAAACCTGTAGTGTCTTGTTTCACAGATGGTGTTATTACAAGGAAATGCTCAGATGACTATTGTGATAAAAATAACTAAAGGAAATGATCAAATAATAAATGTGTTTTTTCCTTTCTAGAATTAAAACTTTTCAAATCAAGCTTATTTTGAAAAGCTGATATACATAAATATATGCATATATATAAATATACATATATAGGCACATGTATGACTTTTAATAAGCAGTTAGAACTAGTTTTCTGGAGTAATCATAAAAAAACTACTAAAAATTATGCTGTCTACTAATCATTATTTTAAAAACATTCTACTATATATCAGCCAGTGAACATGAACAAAACTGTTTTCTTTATTTTATTTAAATATGGAAAGGTGAAAAAAAAAAGTCCAAATATTTTCACCATATTTCAGTTTGCTTCTGAATTCCCAGTTTCATGGTGAGTGCTGTAGGCTTTACAATAAGTATTTTTGCATTAAATGCAGCTAAGAAAATTTAAGTGACACAAATACACAGTTGTATACTGTACAAAATCTATTTTACAACAAACGGCTTTAAAAAGCATTTTGAACACATTTATGCTTCATGTGGAAGTGTCAATCTTTCTACAAATTTCTCTACTAAAGACTGAGGAACAGATGTTAATAAAATAGTATTATTATTTTTGCCCACATGCTGACAATATTTACTCACTGAAAATTTTCCTGCTACCTGTAGTTTTATTTACTTCCAAGTAAATTACACCTAAAACCTGCCCAACTATTTGTTTTCATTCTCAAGACACTGCCCTTACTCAGGTACAAAGAAGCTGAAAAGATCTGGTTTGCTTTAGTCAGAAGCTGAAGAATAACAGTTTCACATGTGAGTTCAAAAAAAACAAGGGTAATTTCAGTTTTCTAATTTGAAAGCTTCAGACTGTGTTAGACTAGATAGTGCTTTTTTCATCTTTTGCAGTCATGCTTTTCATACATGAAGTGACAATGGTGTTTGATCAAGCCTAAGCAATTACTGCTTATATGATGAATGACCAACATTCCTACTGCTGGGAAAAACCCTCCACTGGTCATCAGCATTACAGAAGTATCTCATTTTTCACCTGAGATTACTGAAAACACTCAAAATGCAGAAAGATCAGCTAACACTACATTAATAGTGAATTAATTTAGATTTGGTGTGAAACGATAAGTGAACACTCAAAGCAGAGGAGAAAGTTCCCAAATCTTTTAAACTTATATTGCTTTTCACATAGAGATGGTTATCTTTCTCTGTTCCTGAAGGTGAGTTACATTGTTAATACAGTAGTTTGTCCTTTTTAACAATTTTAACTTTGTTTTATTTCTAAGCTTCAGAATTTTCACTGAATGGCTCTGCAATTAAAACAGTATCTCTCATCAAAACTTTTCGTGGAATTTCAGCGAGAGACTATGATTACATCCCCCCTTATGCTATAGAAGGGGAAACAACCACCATCCGTATCAGAGAAAACAAGTGCACTTCAAAAAGGTCAAATGATTCCACGTTAACAGAAGTGAGCAACACCACGCTGGAGTACCTGACCAGCTCCCTGAGCACCAAGCTAATACCTGCTGTCTACCTCAGTGCTGTTTTATTGGGTGTACCATCTAATGCCATCATTTTGTGGATGCTACTCTTCAGGATCCGCTCCGTGTGCACCGCCGTCCTCTACACCAACTTGGCTGTTTCTGACCTGCTCTTCTGCATCATGCTGCCCTTCAAAATAGCCTACCACATCAACGGGAACAACTGGCTGTTTGGGGAGACCATGTGTCGGACGGCCACGGCAGTGTTTTACGGCAACATGTACTGCTCCATTCTGCTGCTGATGTGCATCAGCGTCAGCCGCTACGTGGCCATCGTTCACCCCTTCACCTACAAGGGCCTCCCGAAGCGCGCCTACGCCCTCGCGGCCTGCGCTGCCGTCTGGGCTGTCGTCTTCCTCTACATGCTCCCGCTTGCCATCATGCAGCAAAGCTATTACGTGAAGCAGCTGGGCATTTATACCTGCCACGACGTGCACAGCGCCTGTGAAACCATATCTTCCTTCCAGTTCTACTACTATGTGTCCTTAGCTGTTTTTGGGTTTCTAATTCCGCTTGCAACTATTGTGTTCTGCTATGTCTCAATTATACGAACACTCAAGACTCACGAATGGTTCTGGTATGTCAAAGTCAGTCTTTTGATTCTTACTATCTTTGCTATTTGCTTTGTGCCAAGCAATATTATCCTTATTGTCCATCACATCAACTACTACTATTACAACACAGATGGGTTGTACTCTTTTTATCTAATTGCTTTATGTCTTAGCAGCCTAAACAGTTGTCTTGATCCTTTCCTTTATTTTCTGATGTCAAAGATTAGAAGTCAATCCAATATTTATCTAACAATGGTTAAAATATCCAGGGAAAAATGAATTTATTTCTGTTACTGGAATAATGATTTTGTATAGTCTTAACACAGAGAGCAACAAATCTCAGGTGTGAGATTTATACATCAAGTAACATGTTAGAAAACACTATCTCAATTAAATGTACTTCCTCCCACACAAGGAATATCTTCAAAAATACTCCAGCTCTATAATTTTTATTACATGTATTGAAAAACCTGTGTACCTAGAATCAGGGAAGTAGCTCTGCAGCTCCATTTCTCTCTGAGATAATTTTCTGGCCATGGAGAAGCTGCCAGAGTATCAGTCACCACAGCTGCTAAATACCAGAAGAGGATCCAGCACCCAAACAACACTTCCAGGGCAATTCATTACACTCCAAATTAGCTCTCAGCCAACAATCACTGCAGGAACAGTGATACAAATTTTTGTCCTGGTGAAAATGGGAACAAGTAAAAAAGCACTTTCTATATGCCTGGGAGCAAATAGAGCCCTGGACGTTGGAAATACAGAGTACCCATAGGTTCACAGAACAGTAAATCTGTGACAGCTGTGGACACAGAACCTGACTCTTCCAGGGCTACCTCTCCCGTGAGGCTGCTTAACCAGCTCTGTACTGGAGACTTGTTCTTCCACTTCGTCAGCGCCTGCACTCCCCTAACCCACAGGGATTGCTGGGAGCTAACCCTTATCAGTGTGAATCCAGGCATGTTCTGCTCTTGCTTGGTAAGCAAAAACAGGGAAGCTATTTTGTAGTATTCTGTATTTCCACATCCTCACAGGAAATACCGACAGTGTTACAAATACTGTAACTAGTTACCATTGACTGTTGGTAAAACAATGGGTCAACTTTTACCTTTACAGAAACTCAGAACCTTCATATACACTGAGTTCCTAGAAAATTAGCTCAATGGTTGTCATTTGAATTTCTAACTGCAGCATGTAAATGGGGATAAAAAAGTTTTATGTTGTTTTGATAATAGTACTGTAAAAAAAACAAACTTTACCTAAATAAAATAAGTTGCACTGGAAAATACCTTAAGGAAATTTGTAGTCTGGTTAGGCTACACTTTTTCTATTTCTTCTGGCTCTTAATTTAGTTTTAATGCTGCCATTCTTTCAACATGCACAAGAACAAATTTTAAAGATAAGTCTAAAATAACTCAAATATTAAACAACTGTTGAAAATATAAATAAGGTGAACCTAACTAAAATCTCTGTGCCTATCACGCAAGAATCCCTACAACCAAACATAATAATTTGGTCCTTCTGTTTAACTTTCCAGTTATCCACAATATGCTCCCTTAACACAGGGTTTCTCTTCACTAGGACATGAATACATTTGGTTTGAAAAGGCTTTCAAAACAGTTAAAAGCTGTGGTTTAAGATTTACAGGACAAAATAAGTTCCAGGTTTGCATTTTCAGTTTCAAGCAGGGAACAAATAGGTCAAATCTGAGATAAGAACCTGTAATGTGTTCTGGCAGATCTGGGTGCAGGCTCCCCCAAATCACCACAGCTATGGGGAGGAGACAGCAAGCTGCTTAGAATAAGTAAGTAGGTTTGACACATGTTTTTCCAGATGCTGGGGCAGGAAGTTTATAGGGAGACCTATCTGATCCTTGTAAATCAAATACTTCCTTTTACCACAGCTCACTCTTAAAACATGCTAAACACAAATTAAGACAGATCTGCTTTATTAACAGGGATCAGAAAAAGTGGAAAATAGACTTCAGAAATTGCACTTTACAATGGTGTTTGGATTTTTATAAGGAAATTTCAGTCTAAATCATATTTTTGCCAAAAGCCTGGTCATGTCTATGACCGATCACTGTAAAGAGTAAGCATGCATCTAAGTGTTTCTTTTGGAAGCACTGTGTCTTGTTCTCTTCTGAAACAGGAGCAATACTCCTGCTCACAAAAAAGGTTCTCTAAGTAGTTGTCAAAAGACTGAAAAACCAAAATAACTCAGAAGAGAAAGGCCAGCAGAAGTCTCTAGAAACATCAAAAGCTTAGAATGAGAAGACTTTAAAGAAATTGTACCATTTTTGTTCCAAAATTTGGAAACACTCATTTGTTTCCTATGAGCATATTCACACCAGGACAGGAGTAGGCACAAGGTTTACATGTGGGGAGCACTGGGGCAGCTGGCAGGAGTGAGCCAGAGTGGGACTGCTGTGTGCAGGCACCTGTGGGCTATAGGTGTCTGCCTTGGGGACATCCTGGCTCACTGTGCGTACACATGACATGTCCTGGGTCAGCACTGCGCAGCCAGCACCCACACTGTGCACAAATACTGATCCCAGTCCATCCAGGACAGGTGAAGACAGAATGCACAAAAGCCTCTCCAGCACACACGGGGAGGGAGAAGGCTTTTCAGCACAGAGGGCTCAGTGAAACCAGCCCTTACCTGGGAACTCTGGTGAGAAATTGATTTGCAAACACCTTTCAAAAGTTCTGATGGCAGATTAGAGAAACACATGGTTTCACAGCAGGTACCCCAGGTGAGGTGACACAAATGCTGCAGGATACAAAGGCTTTCTCCAGCTCACTATTACATTAGGGACACTGTGTAAATTTTAATTGTGTTTTCCAGACACTGGACATTTTAAATGCTGTGCTAGTAGCTTTAGCTAACCTTGTGTTCAGTCACATCCTGCAAGCTGCTAGGCTGATCTTTGTTTATGCTTCCCTGAGCTGTAATGCTAGCCAGGCCACTGCTTTTGGGGAAGCAGATAGCAACATCCTGCTGAGATAGCTTTAAACTGAAGGCATGTACAAGACCATCAGCTTGCTATTGCATGATAAGGCTGTAAAAGAAATATAAAAAATACAAAACTCCACTATAATAAAACAACATGAGCAAAGGACACTCCTAAAAAATACCTTCCCAGAGATTTGTTAAATAACACTATAATTGTGACTCCTTTCTGGCAAAAATCTCACTTGCCATCCATATTGTAGCTATCTGCCTGACACAGTCCTGTAACTATCCTTACACAAATTTATAATTATGTGAATATTGCTGTATATTTTGTAATAGCTGCAGCAGTAGAATTAAAATAAGTGAGATTACAAGATACAGACAGAAAATGTCTTCATTTTAATATATTGAGAATTAATATTGAGAATTAATAAATTTTGCCAGTCAGAATAACTTGTAGTGCAAAATTACTTAGTGCCAGCTCATTGTCACTGGCTTATTTATAACCTCACTGGGCAAAGATAATGCAAATGTCAGGGCACCAGGATAGGGATACAGAATTAAGTGAAAAGAATTGGCATTTCTTTTCCCACAGAGAATAAGAGTAAAAATTCTAACCTTGCATTTCTGTGCTTTGGCATGGTGCAGAACATCCTGATAATGCCTTGCATTTACTGGTCTCACATCTTGCAGCTTGGCTGTGGGCAACAGCAGGGCTTCTAGAGTTTTCTCAGGATTTCCTTGGTCAACTGCTTCATTAATGTGTCCAATTGCAATGATTCCTATGAAACAGAAAAGTTATTAAAGATGCACTAATCAAAGGAAGTTGCAACTTTTCCAATATCATGTACAAAGTAGTAACACGAAGAACAGAAAAATCACGAAACAAGAAGCAGAGGCAGCAACAGCAGCTGATTTTAAATTATTTTTGTTCTTATATATATTTGAAGCTATTATGCTATACTACTTTCCTTCCAATCACAGTTATCGATATAGCTGGATAAAACTCTTTCTAAAAATCAAAACTATCCTTGATAAAAAAGGGAAAACAGATTTTCCTATTTTCTAGAAAGAAGAATCTTCATGAAACTTATGAAAAAGTTGGGTGTCACGTATTTGTATGTCTAAAATATTGGCTCACAGTGCTGAAAGTTTTATTTTCAAATGATAACAGACCACATTACTTGAAACTCTGATTTGGACAAATACATACATACTGCACTCCCAGCTACTGTATTACATAGCAACTTAACCTCATTTCTTGTAATTTCACTGTGAATAACCAGTCTGACAATGCTGACCAGTGGCACTCAGTACTTCAGTAAAGAAGTAAGGCCTAGTGTATTTGATGAAAACTTATTTTCCTCAGATTGAGCCCAACAGTTTCCATTTCCTCCTGCCTCTAAACAGTACTGAAATGTATTGCTTTTGGTCCCTAAAGCCACCCCAGAAAGGCATCAGTCAGGGGTTTCACCATTGCCTATGAGGGATGGCATCCCTGCTCCCAGTGGGTCATCCCTCAACAAGTGTCTTAGACCCACCACAACCCACCTGGTGAGGTCACAGATCCAGGTAATCATAAGGCTTGGGGAATGAGCAGTTTTTCCAAGGTGGTCCGAAAGAGGGACAACGCAAATATGGGACTTACTTATGGAAACAGAGGCCTCCCTTCTTCCTCTTCTTTCTGCCCATCTGCCCTCTCTAAACATTCCCAGGCAGAGGTCAGTGTCACTGAGAGCAAGAGCAGCTATTTTGGTACTGAAGACTTCCACTGCTACTGCAAGGTCTGTTCCTACTCCTGCCAAGTGCAGAGGTCCAGACTAAAAAGTGACTCTGCCAGTCAATCTGCTCAGCACCCCACCTTGCCAGAGGGCACACATGGCAAGCTGTGACGATCCATGGCAACCACTGGACTAGATTTAGGAAGCAATAATCCAGCCAGTTTTAGGAATTCTGCCATATAAAATTTCCCTTCCTGGTGAGAAACAGCAGCACGCCTGACTAATGGCAGTACAAGAAGGGCACAAGCAGCCTGTGTCTTACAAAAGCTCCCAAAGTACACTGAGACTGCTTCCAAAATCACTGGCAGTCTGAAAGCTGTCTCTCATTTCCTTGCTCCAGCAAATTTGGCATAACTTGATAGCCTCAAATTTCTACATGCAGTGGAAGAATTTGGTGCTCTAGCTTTTTTGAAGTCCAAATGACCAACTATCACATTTAATATAATACCACCCTCTTATGGCAATACAGTTACATCCAGCTTAAAAAATAAGAGAACATGTGGGCATAAGAAGCTACTCTTCAACAGGATATCAAGTTATCCAAAAGGAGGAAAAGCCTGATATTTGTATTGTCTAACTTCTTACTGACTCCTTTGTAAAAAACAATCATTTGGGATCATTTACACATTAAAACACACTTTTCAAAGGAACACTGCTTGTAATTTCCTCCCCTATCTCCCAATATGCTCTTTGATTACAATGGCAAAATCCCCGAAGTGAGAATATCCAGGGCAGGAAGATTCTGCTAAGCAGGCAGAACCATAGCATTTTTAACACTGCACAAGGCAGGCACCTTATGATAGAAATAGCTAATATAGCTGTCTGAAACAAAGAAACATTTCAAGGACATTAAAAGATCATCAGACTTTCAAAAATTTTAAATGCTCTTCTCTTTTCAAGAGTGTCTGAATGAGGCCACTCAGTTAATATATTTACATACCAAAGACTCGACTATGACCTCTGCAGGCAATGTGGAAGAAGAATTACTTACTTTCATTTTCTTCTTGAATTTGCATATTAACCATGTCAATGCAGTTCTGGATATCATTCCAGCTTAAATACTCTTGGCCTTGAGATGAAGCCTCTGACTTAATAGACAATAGTGTATCAGCATAACTATAAGAAGATATAAAATACATAAGTGTATTTCATATATAAGATGAAGTGCCATAAAGAATTAGTCAGATGTATCATCCATCATTTACTGACTAGTATTTTTTCCAATGTCTCAATTTCAGACAAACTCAGCTCTTGCCAGAACTTACACAGACATGCAAGCTGCCTGTTCTACACATGCATATCAGGATCTGAATAAATGGCTCAGTAATTCAGAGAACTTTTCTTGGCTATATGGCACAATAGCAACACATACACATAAATACAATTTGCTGTATGGTGCAACAGGTAAGTGTGGGGAAAATGATGATCAACTTCTTGCTTTAGGAAACTATTGTCTTCTTGACACTAATTGAAAGACCAGAATTTCAGTCAGTAGTATCAGGTAGTAGCATCTCCTGCTACCTCCATGAGGAAGATGATGAGCCACGGGCAAGGGATTGAAAACAAATAAAAATTATGCCACTCTTCCCACAACTCAAGATCCTCCAAGCACAGGCTCTGTGCCTGTGTCTGTTTGTCCTAGAAAGCTCACAAATTAGATGAGCTGGAAACCTTCACAGCAGTGCGAATTCATGTGTACATAAGTTAAATAATTTTCATATTCCTGAATCAAGCATACAATTGCTACAGTATGTCAGATAAAATACACGTCTTCTATTTAGATCAGAAGCCTGAGGAAAGAATGGTTGTCAGGAAAAAAAACACAAAACAGAAAGTCAAGGAGACATTCATCATTTTCTAATCTAATTTGTATTCCCAGCATCTAGTAGTCTTGTTTAAAGGCTTCTGGAACTGGAGACTGTGTATCACTTTAACAATTGCAAACAAGGCACTTCATTAATTTACCTACTCTATATTAAAATCTTATGTATTATTGAGTAATGAGTCCCACTACATGAGACTACGTGAGATTATAGCTTTTAAAAAAAATTTAAACTTTATATTTGATAGGGTCTAATACTTTCTTTATTAAATTCTCAAAAATCCCCAAACAGCTAGAGCTATTAGAAGCTGGTAACTGATTCTATTAACCTCCTCCACAACATGCACAGTTTTGGAGACCTATGACACACTTCTCCTAAATTCTCTCTTCGAGCAAACACAGTCCAAACAAGTCCATCTCTTTTGATAGAAAGCCATCGAATAGCATTTCCCTCAATGAAGTTTTTATAGCTCTATTGTAACTCTTCTGGTATTGTGCAAGTCAAAGTTTCCTGCAATACTCAACATATGGTTGTCAGCACATATTAACATAATGGCATAGTAAAATTTTATTTAGTTGTCTAATCCAGCTAGTTTCTACTGTTACATCTGCATTGGCTAGCAGTGTTATCTGAAGATTGGGTCAGTAACAACACCAGAAATGCTGCACTTGGGACACTTTGGGGCCATTTTTGCATATTTATAATGTTGCTTCTCATGCTTACAAGCTCCACATTAGCAGAGGTAAAGTAGCAGATTAGTTTTGCTCCATTTTGTGTCATTCTTCTCTCTCTGACCAAAACACTGGCCTCTTATTCCTAATCTGACTGCCTTTCTTCTGGCATTCACACATCCAGCAAGGGCCACGCTCAGATTCATGTCCCCTGACAAACTAGTTTAGATCTTCAGCCACTGTGGTACATTTTGCCTACTAATGCCTTCCAGAAGTATGTGGAGACTTCCACCACTTGTGCTAAGAGACAGGAACTGGTCCATGTTCTCATGCTCTCTCATGCACACTTGGGACACAGGTCTCTCATGTTGCCTGATTTTCTATTGATGGATTAGAGAGCAACTGCAGTGGCAGCACATCTGTGGTGAGTCAGGAAAAGTGACAGGGCAAGCAGCTGGCAGCCAAGTGAAGGCTTTGATGTAATGTTTAACATACGTGTAAGCCACAGCGTCATATTCACTTTTCTAGCAAGCAAAAAAGGGCTTGGCCGTGGCTCAAGAGATCTCCTGGACCTTCAGGCATTAAACACTCTCTCATTCCAAAGATCAGATTCAGAATTGCAGAGTGGTTAGTGATTAACAGTTTCCAGCTACAATTGTTTAATTTCATTTTTAGTGTCTGCATAAATTCTTGTCAGATCTTCACGTTTGCTTTCTGGGGCTATTTTACCTGCAACTCACACATCTACAGCCTTCAAGGCTGTTACTGTTTATATTTAGATTCAACTGGTACAGCAATTGTCACACTCTTTCTTATTAGTTTAAAACACAGATGTTTATCTTGCAGGTTTTTCAACTTCACAGCCACAACACAGGACAGCCCACCCATTAAAAAAAGCCTCTACTTATTACTTTCAGAAGTTGCCAAGTCTCATCCAGACAAGACAAAATGAGCCTTTACCGTTGAAAGTTTTCCTCTTCCAGATTATTGAAGCCAATGCATGGGTCTCTGAGATGCTTTTTAATCATTAGGATGTCCTTATTTTCCAAGGTCTGGTTTAGCAACACAACAGCTGACAACATTTCTACTGCAATAGACAGTTCATCATGTGCCAGGTAGTTCTGTGGGACAATAATGTACTGCAGTCAGGAAGCTAAATAAGCAGTGTAACAAACGTGAGTTACACACTAGATACCATCAAGGAGATGGGCTTGATTTAAGAAGCCTGGAAAGTTTCCTAGTCACAGGCATGCCAGACTGACACAACATTGATGGTGGAGCTCAGTGGGTTTCTATGTCCCATCCAGTCTGCCTTTCCTTCTTTTGCCCCACAATCTCATCTCTTCTGGTCCTACTCATAACAGGGGATTGCTTTTCTACACAATATATAAACCACAGTTAGTCCCCATTAAGAGCATGCAACAATTAAAAAAGGCCAGTTGATTTGTTGCAACACAAGAGCTCAGCCAGATTGAAGTGTGGCAAGAAACAAACTGCAATTAAATATTGCCTTTTCAAACAAAATGATGCATGCAATATGTAACACCATGGCAAGAGAATTACGTCTGATTTTACACAACAACATGCTATGTTTGTGCTCTTTCATGGTCTGACTACACAACATCAATGAGCAGGTTGTTAGCTTTCCACTCTTACCACAGCATTCTGTTGTTGGAGGTTGAACAGCTCAGTCTGATAGACAGCAGCAGCAAATGAGTGAACAACAGGCAGCTGTGCCTCGGGTTTCATCAGTGCAACCAGTGTTTTACTAGGATCACAGTTACGAATTGCTGTATTGATATTGTCAACCGCTATAAGTTCTGAAGAACAGCAGGGAAAAAAGCTTATTAATTTTCATATGCTGTTTGCTCTTTATGCCATGTAGATGACAACTACATTATTACAAAGAATATAATTTGCTGTCATAAGAGAAAAACATTTTTGTAAAATGACACAACTGCTAAATGCTGCAAAAACAGTCTCTTTTCAAAGGTATTGAGCAAATAATTGACTGGAGGGCTTTAAAATTTATGGACTTTTAGAAATGAGAGACTGCTTATTGCACCTCTAATACAAAACAAGGAGCTGACCCCACCCTAGTACAGAGAAAGATCTAACTCCTCCTCGGTGTGCTTGCAGCAGGTACTGCTGTGTATGTCAGCTCCAGCACCTCAGTCACTCCAAAGGCTCCCTTCCTTCTGCATAACATTTCCTCTCACCTCCTCCTTTGGCAGGATCTAATTGAGCTAGCTAAAACAAGTGAAGTACTTGAAATACCAACAACATTATTAGTGCCCATTTCAGGAGGCCTTGTGGAAATCAGCCAAATGTATTAGAAGGATGGAATTTTCTACCGGAAAATCAATAGCTGAACTGATGGAAAACCACATGCTATGGTAGAACTTCCTCTGCATGCCAACACCTGCTTGTTTTTTTCCCACTAATGTGAAAAATCAGTCCTTACAGGCACTGCCATCTAGAAATGAATCCCTTTGCTACAGCTCAGGTTTTAATTTCAACAGACCACAACAGAGGGATATGAGGCTATGAGTGTAAACCTTTTCAGTACCTGAACAACTTGCCTGTTTTGCTTTTTGCTGGACTGACTTTGTCAGGGGTTTGAAGCCCAGCAGAAAAATGCTGAAAAACACTTCCTATTTGGGCAGCTGGAGAAGCATTACAACATCCCTCAGCTTAGTCACTGCCACCATAATTGCACACCTGGAGGAGCCATCTCTGAAGAAACCCAGGCCAGGACACACCCAGGAACACACTGAACAAGGCACCACTCTGGTCTGGCAGAAAGGGAAGCAACCTTGAAGGTTAGAGCACATCGGCTAATTGGAGAATAGCAATTATGCAAATACCTTTTCCATCAATAACTTGTACTCCTCTATCTTATGTCTTTTCTCTGTACTATTGTTACCCAGGGAACATTTTTAGTCACCACTGACTGCCCAAATCTAAGACAAGACTACTCGTACAGAAGACACCATTCACAGTTCGTGTATACAGCAACACTCAGAGCTTATTATGCAACACAAAGTCTTTGAAAACCTCCTAGCCAGGCAGACCTGAAAAAAACCCCTCTTTAATTTTCTCTGAAGCATAGTCATTTGGAGCTATGTTGTCCCAAATGGGACAATGGGGCTATGAAGACTCTCTCTACTGGCTATTCCTAAAGTTAGAAACCAAGAAAGGCTTTCACAGCTACAGCATGCATGCATGCTTTTTTGAAGAGAAAAGAGGAAAGGAGTGAAGGTCCAGAAGTTCTGCAGCCAATAACCAAGCTAATGACTTCTAGTTTTGAAACCCAACATGCAAATTGCAAAACATATTTTACATTGCTCACAGTCCTATAACAAAAGCCACTATTTCTTTTCTTCTCAAGTCAAACGTAAGACCTAGGTTACTCTCCGGATTGCTATTAATGCTTTTCACACATCATATTTTCTTCTTCCTTTCTTTTCTCAAGAGGTAACTCTTTTAGAGAGAGAGTACTCCTCACCATGGCTAACTAATCTAAACCAGGCTAACATTTAAGATATAAAGTCAAATTTATCATCTGACTTAAGCTGACCTCACAATATAACCTTTAAGGCACATTACAAAAGCAATCAGCTTGCAGTTCAAAGCATTGAATACAGTACCAGAGATAAAATAGCCATGCTCAGATGCAGTATGAAATGACAGCAGGTTAACGAAAGGTTAACTTCCTAGCAAAGAAGTTTCCAGTCAAAAGCAGCAACACATGCACTGCAAATTTAGATCCCCTTTAACTATATTTTTTAATAAACTATAACTTGTGTCATGTGGCATTCTTAACAGACTAAGAATAGGTTAGATTTAGATAATGTGTCTAAAAGCAAGAATAATTTTTTTCTGCAATGTGATTGAAAAATATTCCTCCATCTTAACTCTAGAAGAATGGTCATTGCTCCCAAGTGAGTATTAATCCTGCACTGAAAAATATTTGTTCAAGCCATCAAGCTTTCAGTTTTTTGCCACCATGCTTGCCAGTGGCTCAAATCAGTTATCTTAATAAAGGCACCTCCAATGCATCACAGATTGGGTGACTTGGCAATTGTGATACTGAGGATAAAGATAATGAGAGTAAAACATAACAAGTATGGTTTCAGTTTGAGAAACCTTGTTTCTTTTTTTGAGAAACCTTGCTAGAAATGGTGAACTTGATTACCTTAACATAATTAAATGGTGATGGTAAAGAGTATTAAAACAGTTACTCACTAAGCTTGTGAGCCTCAGCTTCCGCATTGGCAACACTAACTTCTTTCTGTATTTCACTTTTGTCGAGCATATTTGGAATGCCTGCTATCTAATAGATCAGAAAAAACAAGGTTTAATTATGTTTTTGTTTGATGGGAGATAAGGGATGAAGTCTGGTGATGGTACACTGGGATTTGATTGTACTATCACCTGTGCATCAAATACAAGGCTCAATAAACACAGCATTAATCTTTTTCTGTGATTTTCATCTTACTCAAATTAATAGATTTTCTCCTTAAAACCCAATTGGTGGTTTAATTTAATATTAATGATTCAATATTAGTTTTGTTATAACTAATTTTGGAAACAAAATATTAACGGCTGCATATTATACCTTAAATTTTCTTCTTATACCTTAGTTAGTAAATACTCATAAGGATATCATGCTCTTTAGAGCAAATGCAGCTCTTTGGTGTTGATCAGTACATCAATTATTCTCAAATCTTTATAAAACTTTTCATAAATGATGCTGAAAGACAGAGTAAAGACAATTTCTCTCTGGATCAAAACCAGCTAAAAAAGTGCAAACTGACATGTAGTACCTGTTCAATTCAATTACCTGCATTTTCTGTTCTTTAGAATCACACAATTGCAATAGGTACCATGAGGAATTTTGTGGCAGAACTTCAAGAAGGCTCAGAGCAGGGTGGTTCAAACCTGCCATCAGTGCCCCTTCATCTTGCCGGTCAATAGCCTCATTCACTTGGACTAAAACTATGTGAACTGAAATGAAAACAATGCCTATGAACAGCAAATACAGCTTGCATGGGAAAAAAAATGTCCATTGCTGTCAGCATCTCACTTTTTGTAAAAGCCAGCGAGGGTGGCAACCCTTATCTAGCAGAGAAATACCTCTTTCATGACCAATCCTACAAAGGGAATCTCTGGCTCTGTGTGAGCCTGTGTGGAAGCCATTCAACCACAGCTAAGCAAAAGCCTATGAATGAATTTTGGGTCTATATAGAAGAGGGGGTCAAAATTTACAGTATTCTGCACACAAAAAGAAGGTAAAGAAACAGAGCAGGCAATAAGTGATTTGATTCTGAACTGAGGAATCCTTACAGCAAAAACCACAAACAAATTAGCCCCCCCTGCAGTGATTAGTAGAGAAGGAATAGCATGACAAAACCAGTTGTAGACAGATATTAGCCACTTGTGCATATTTTACAAATTTCCACAGAAATATTTTGTTTGTTCAGGTGGACTCAATTTATGTTCAGCTGGAATCTCGGAGATCACGAATTGTGTGCATACTTCCATGAGGATCCAGAATAGCTTACTGTTTATTTTATTGATATTGCCTTGAATCTCAGCTTGTGTCAGCAACTCCTCATAGACATCTCTCTCTTCATCAGAAATTGTGCCATTCTAAGAAAATAAAATTGTTGCTAGTTCACATAAAACAGTTTGCAGAGAGAAAAGCTATTAGCCAAAGTCATTAAAACTGCATCAGCCTGAAGCATTTACTGAAAGTATTTGTAAAGCAATATGTTGACTAAGTAAACTGAGGAAATTAGCACTTTGTCTTAGTGACCATTAGCTCTCATGTAAAAGAGCACAGCAAATAATTTCACATTAAGTATCTGTGTCAGAGATTATACTTTATACTCAAAGAAGGGTATTATTGTGTTTACAACTTTTTAAGCAGTAAATTTGTTTTTTCTAAAACAATTAATGGAAGAAAATAGTCTTCTTTGCGATTTAGTCTTCTGGTATATTTAGCCTTTTGGCAAAGTTTAGCTGCATCATACTCTTAGTAAGCATTCTTATAAAATTGGCTTTTATCTTATCACATTACCATTATTTCTTTTAGTTATCTTAAAAGTGGGAGGTTTCTTCCTAATTGTGCTAATTTTAAAAAGTTAATTTTTAAAGCAATAATGCTACAGCATGACAAGAAACATGAAAAAACATGTGTACTAGGAGTACAAATAAAACACCACTACCTTGAGTCTTGCATTTGATTGTTTCTTCCTTTTAGCATCAAAGAGTTCGTTCTGGTAGTCCTGTGCCAGTTCCTCATCCACGTTGAGCAACATTGCATTTGGGTTCCTCAGAGTCGCAATGGTTTGCTCAGCTATTCCCTTCTCAACAGCTTCGTTGATCGCTATTACAGCTGCATGCACTAAAATTGAAAGCACAGGCCTAAACTTCAGGAAGCAAAAAAGGCAAAGCTTCTGATTTATTTGAAAGGAGGGTTGAATTTATGTTCGGTAATTTACATATTTGAACACTCCACTCCATTCCCCTTCTGTAGACTACAGAACATGGTGCTTACTCAAAGGTGGCTGTCTGTTCCATGTTCACCCTTCCCCCAAACAGGGGTACGCTGGTTTCAGCTGGGGTAGGGTTAATTTCCTTTCCAGTGGCTGGCATGGGGCTGTGTTTTGGATTTGTGCTGAGCACAGAGTTGATAATACAAAGATGTTTTTGTTACTGCTGAGCAGGGCTTGCACAGAGCCAAGGCCTTTTCTGCTTTGGGTGCTGCCACACTGGTGAGGGGTCTGGGGGTGCTTGGGAGGCTGAGGGGACACAGAGCCAGGACAGGTGACCCAAACTGACCAAAGGGACATTACAGACCATGTGCACCAAGCTCAGTGTATAAAGTGGGGGAAAGAAGGAGTGAAGGGGGTATTCAGTGTGATGGAGTGTGTCAGGGCTCTACTCTCCTGGAGATGGCTGAACAGCTGCCTGCTCATGGGAAGCCCTGAATTGATTCCTTGGTTTGCTTTGCTTGTGTGTGTGGCCTTTGCTTCCCCTATTAAACTGTCTTTTTCTCAACCTATGTGTTCTCCAGCTTCCACTCTTCTGATCTTGCTGGTTGGGGAGTGAGTGAGGGGCTGTGTGGGGCTTGACTGCTAGTTGGGGTTAAACCATGACACAGTTAATATTTTACTGACAGAAAAACGAAACGTTGTATTTTATCAATCAAGTCCTATTTTATTTAGAAGGTAATTATACGTAGGAATTGCAAATATTTTTGGTAGTTTTTATCTTAAAGCTGTGTGCTTGTGTCCATATAAAAGTACTGTCTAAACTGAGTATATCTGAGAGATGCTGTGCAAGAATAAGGAAATTGAGGCTCCATTAAACTTGTCCTCAGGTAAAATACATTTAAGACACATACACAAATACCCTTCCCCAGGCAGGATACAACCCTGCACATCCCATTTAAGCCTCCTTGAAATGGTTCTTTGCACTTCAACATCTCCATGAACTCCTAGACACATGAGATACATTTATGTAATGGTCCCTCCTCTTGTCTCCTGCCAAGCCAAGACTTCAAACAGAGGCAAAAAACATCCAGCAGGCTTTGCAGGGTCCTCAAAATGTTACTACCCAGGAAAAAGGGAAAAGAATGTCATAGGACACGCCATAGCCATTGATCAGTTTAAATGTTTTGCCTTTTCTTTGAGAAAAAAAAGAAAACTTCTTCTATCAAACAAATAGTTGACTTCAAGAAATTAAGAGCCACAAAAGCTCATGCTTTTTTCACACAGTAAATTTGCTTGAATGTACAAATTCAAAACCACTTAGAGCTGAATTATATGTAGAGCAGTAGCTAACACACCCCTCCCAGTTACTCCCTGAACACATTTGACCCTAAGACCAGTCTAGATGAAGGACTTGCACTAGAGCTACATATTATCTGGACCTTCATGCCACAAAGAAACCCCAATGGCTGTCTGGTGGCACATTATCTCAAATATTTCACAGACTTTACTATACAAAAGGTAAAATTCCTAATTGTGTATCTAGATCACATTCCAATGGAGGAACATTGCAACTCCCCGTTTATCATCACAGCAGCTTGCCTAGGATTTACTTTCATGCCACCAAGAAGACGTGTGAAAGGAAAACACAATGACCATCTTTCCTTACTTTGTCAATACTTTCTACTTGGCCTTGCATGGTTCTGCTAAAGTGGAGAAAGGCATGTAGTAAGAAGAGGTTATTTGGATTAACTGAAGGTCTAAACATCTGAGTCTGAAAGGCTTCAGTTTCTTTCAGTTTATGAAAGACAGCAAAGGTGCTTCAGATTTAAGGTTTTAGAGAAAAAAAAAAAGGAGTCAACAAATTTAGGGAAGTCAGACAAAAGATCATATCACTGAACACTTAACAGGAGCAAATGAAGGAAAAAGTGAAGCTATAAACCCTCAGAGATGACAGCTACTGGAATACTAATTGGAAAATAATCCATTTCTTCATATTGAGTTCATACCAGAAAGTTGTTCTAAAACTGTTTTTTGTAGTCGCTCAGCACAATAGAGCTCGGCAGTACAAGCAGTTGATGTGGTGGAGGAGGCACAAGCAGAGAAACACAGTGCTTTCATTTGTCATTAAACTTTGTGAAAAGACAAGGTTCACATTGAACATGAGGAAAAGGTTTTTCATTGAGAGGGTGGGAAGCCACTGGAATGGGCTTCACAGGAAAATGGGCACACATCAAACCTGGCAGGGTTCAAGGTGTATCTGGACAATGTTCTTAGTGGTTTGGTTTATTTTTAGGCAGTCCTGTGAGGATCAGGAACTTGGATTCAATTGTCCATATGGGTCCCTTCCTGCAGCGTTCTATGGTTCTGTGTACATCCATATCCATTCCAAGGGACTAAGAAAACTACCCTTAGACACATATATGATCCCAGCATCCTCATACACAGAGCACATAGGAAGGGTGTTATCTCTTCCACACTTGTATAAGAGACTTCACTAACCTAAATGGAGCTAGCAAAAAGAAGTCAAAAGATAGGTTCAGGATCAGGAGAGAATCAAACAGATATTGGTAGATGTGAACCTATTTACCAAGAGGAACAGTGAGAAACTTGATATAACTTGAGAGGGCAGGCTGGAAGCACAGAATAAAAGAGAGGTTTCCTTGCAGAATAAGCTCTCTGTGAAAGCACTTCAACTTATTCTTTCCATTTCTTTCTTTTTGTACTATTACTGGCAGCAAAGTAAGAGTCATCAGCAGTTGTTCCACTTTCCTATCTCCTTTTGCATACTTCACTTAGGAAGAAGGATGGTAGACCCCTTCCTTTGGCAGGATCTCCATTATCCAACATCACTAGTGTGTCAAGGTTCCCACAGCAGATGTTTCCTGCCGTGGGGCAGAGCTTGTTATCTACAGCACAATCCTTGCTCAGAGGGACAGAACCAGCATCAGGAAACCCTGCTTTTCTAAGACTGAAAACACTTCAGAAGTTAAAGGAAGTCCTACACATTACAATAAGGTTTTCAGTGAAGGATGTTTGAGCCCTTTCCTTTTCAGGGGAGGAAGTTCCCCGAAAAACTGCTTGGTAGTCGCTAAACATCTAAAAAACCTTCTAAAAAATTCCTGTCACTTCAAACGGCAGCATTTTAAGAGCTAGCTTTGGTGAAGCATGCACACATTAGGCAGGCTTCAAAACAAACAACAGAGACAATGCGATTCAACATCAAGTGTGTTTTGAGTTAGGTTCTGAAAATTTCAGCACACTAAGAATATTATGAATCAGCTTGCCACTTTGCAAGGTTGAATGAAGTAGCAAAGACAACCCCTCTGTTCTTCAATTTACCATTCTGAAAAAACTAGGATCTTAAAATAACTAGATCTCAAGGGTGGGTTTAAGTGGACATAGTTGATTTAATATAATTTAAATTTAAGAATTGTTTTTGGTTATGTATCACTTCTTTACACACACACACACAAAAGTGATATAAAGAAAAACATCCTGACTAACACATGAATAGGCATGAGCAGCAGAAAAACCCATTTAATTCTGTTTTTGAATAGAAACTGTTCAAGACAGACTCAAACAAATCCTAACTGTCCAGCAGGACTTATCCTCCAGCAGAGTTCCACCATGCCAGTGGTCAGGCAGATTGAAAGCTACCCATGGAGGCAAATTCCAAATATATGTCATCATTAGTGAGAGATTTGTCTGTATGGAACAACGACTTGTCCTCACAGCAACCTGTTTGGGTGTTTTAGGAAAACTGCAAAAGGCAAAAAATAAAGAGGTGGCACAGAGAAGACATGTTCCCTTGGCCATCTTCATTGTCCTCAAATGGTGCAGAGGCATGCACAGAGGCCAGTTCATTATTCTAGAGGAGCACTACCTACCAAAACATTACATCCACTCAAAATATTGTGAGAGATCTTTGCTCGTGGTAGCACTTCCTATGGGTCAATGGAAAAACCAAAAAATTCAGACTATAAATTAGGAAGAGGCCTTGTAAGAATCAAGTAATATGGTAGTGAAAACTTGGTTCCTGTTATTTCTAGCTCTTAAGAAGTGGCAAACTAAGTGAATGAGAACACAGAAAATACTGTGTTAGCATTCTGTCAAAGCATTCTGTAGGGAACAGAACAAAAGTCACACTTACAGGCAGCTTCGTCCACTGATAATTCATTGGCCAGAATCCCACCAATTTTACTAAAAGATGGCATCTGTATACCGTATTTCTCTAGCTCCTTCCGCATGTTGCTGATTTCTTCCTCTGATCAGACAAAAAAATAAAAAAGAAAATATTACAACAAAAGCATGATAACTTCACTACGAATAACCATACCTACAAAAATGTTTCTGAAAGTGCTTCTGGCCAGAGCTTCTGAGCAGTTTTCCTCCCCATTTTGAGGATATAACAAGAATTAAACGAAAACTCCATCACTTCTCTCCTTCTGAGATGACAATCATTAAAAATAGCAGCCTCCCACCTGTTTAATTTGTAAATGTTGTCAGAGGAGAAAGGCCATAATAGAAAATATATACAATGTTAGCAGATTTGCAGTGTAAAAAAGCATCTAACATACGATTAGTTAAAGTATATTTTTACCTGTGAAGTCTACTTTTCCCAGAAGGTCCTGGATCTGTGGAGCTAGTCCTAGTTTGAAGAGATATAAACTGCAAACAAGAAAATTAGGCTTTAAAGTTCTGCATGTGGTTGAGCTGTTTGCTTTCTGTACAAGAAAAAAGGACTTTTATGAAGCTTGTCCATTAACCCTTGGCTTATTCAGTGCCAATACTGAATAAATTGACACTATGATTTCCTTTGTGCTGTATTTTTAAGTCTTACAGAAAGAAAAATCTTTTATTTCCAAGAAGCATCTCTAAGAGAGGCACCGTCAGTATATCTCAGGTCACAGGGATGTATCAACAAGTAGCAAAACTCAGTGAAAGATAGATAAAGAAATGCAAAATCTAGAACTGGGGGAAAATCAAGATCTGAAAGCATGTTAACATAGCTTATATTTTGGGATCTATGTTCTGGTTTAACTTGCATTAATTATGTCCCTGTAATTCCAAACAGAAGAACACATAAATCAGTGACATCCTTCTTACTAAAGTTTAAAGGAATAAGGACCTGTAAGTCTATCCAACATCATCTCAAAATACTTGTGTCATTAACTATTCTACTCCTGGAAAATGAAGAAAGTTGATTTAATGTACTATCCAAGAACTAATACTTTTATTTCATTGTAGCATGAAAAATACCTTCAGCTATTCCTAGATTTGTGGGGTGCTCTCTGAAAGAAAAGAGCTGAATACATACATATTTTCTCAGTGGCTCCCAAGCACAAGGCATGTATTTATCTACAGAGGATTGACGATGTTTCTATAATTTATCAGTGAAATTCAACAAACAAGTGAATTAAGCAAGAGAGAATAAAAAAAAACAAACAAGCTGGTTTTTAAAACAATACTTAAATAACACATTCCTCCAAAAGAATTGTTGTCTACTTCTTTTAAAACTTACTTCAGCCCAACATCATTCATTGCAAATCTGCTTTGGGGTTTAGGGGTTTTGTTTCTGGAGAAGTGTACTTCTCTATTGTGTTTTGTTGTAGAGGGGATTTTTTGCTACTAGCAAATTACAGGATGAGATTTCAAAGCATGTATTCATAGCTATTGTATGTATTTACAGGCATGTGGAATCAGCATTTATTTTCCATACTGCCACAGCTGCTCTTCTGTCCTGCCCCATCTGGATGAACACAACAAGGGATCTCAGGTAGGTCAACATGCCTTTACAGCCTCTCAAAGTAATTGCTATTGGCAAATGCCATTACTATATTTCAAATCTGTCTAAAATGCAAATTAGCTTTTTCAGGAGGGAAAAAAAAGCACATGGACTTTACAAGACTATAGTAATGAACCCGGTTACCTCTGTTACCCTGGTCCATCTTCCAGTCTTTCTGGGTAAAGAGAGATTTTGCTCCAAGTTTGAGCCAGGGACACAATCCTGTCTGAAATGCTGTGTGTCATACAAACACTTATGGAAATCACCAGATGATTATGCTGACTCTCTTTTGGGTCAGCATAAAAGCAAGATACAAGAAGAAAGAGTGCTCTGAACATTAAAGAAATTTTTTTTTGCTGTTGAGCTCTTCCAGAAGGATGCTGAACCATGCATGGTATTTCCTATACTCCTTTGTTTGGATAAACTTAACTAACCACCAGATGGTGCTGAAAATGTTCTTAAGAGTCTTGCAGAGAACACAGACACTTCCCTGAGCTAACATGATTTCACTTGATACAGCTTGTTTAATGCTTTTGTTGTGTAACTTGAACCTCAGAAAACACACAAAGTCAAAAGTAGGGGGCCTCATGGTTAAGAAAACTGAATTCAAGGCATCAGGAGCAAGGGAAAAACAAAGGAGAAAGAGCAGTTCCTAGGTGAAACTCCTTTAAATAGAAAGCACCACCCACACAGAGCTGCATCTCATATCAGGCAGATGTTCCCAGGACTTGTTTTGTACTTTGCTCATGTATAACAAGCTGTTAAAAAGAGATCTGAAAATAGCATGTTTTTTCTTTTATGGCATGCTTGTTATTCTGCTGCTTCCTAGGAAAACAATGTTTTGAAGCTAGCTGTTCAGCTTCTAGAGTTTGTCCAGGATGTAGCAGTGATCTTCTCACAAAGAATTTGTAAACTAAATTTTACTGGGAAAAAATATCTCCAAGCACTGCAATTAATGAAGAAGAAGCACTTTAATTTAAATGAAACTGTTCTTAATCCCATTTAGTGCAGGAACAAATCCAAATTTGCTTTCCCAAAAACACCAGTGCAAGTTATGGAATCTATGCCTTGGTATTTTGCAGGTTGGAACCAGAAGTTCCAGCTCTAGTTCTACCACTAATTTCTTCTTGGCCTTTGTACCAGACAATACTTCAAGTATTAATGTTATGTTGAGAGAAAAGCAAGAGGTAATTATACTCAATAGGGATATAATATGAAATTGTTTGCTAAGTCTCTCCTTCCTGGCCAGAGTTGTGTTGTATTTGACAGCACAAGCCATCTCACATGCTTTAAGTGCAACGGTCTTAATTTCAGACTTGAATCAGGACATATCCTAAAACTATATTTAAACCATCATTCTTAGAGCATTCATCTATCTTCATGCCTTTAGCAGCAAAAGATCAGCAAAACAATAAACAGTCAATGATTTTCCCTGCAAAACGTTATTATTTCAGATGTCAAATATACGCTTTGGATATAGCTCAGCATTCCTTTGGGGCCAATCCACCTGGGAGAATTGCTGGCCAAGCAAAGCACCCTGTACTTAATTCGATTCTTTGTCAAACAGCTTTCAATGTAGCTTGTGTGCCGTTCAATACTGAGATTGAAGTTTGATTTGAAAGACTTCAGTGAAGGATTTCTGGCATTCATTTTAGAGAAAGGTATGGAAATAAATAAAGCTCAATCATTCGTTCTTCTATTCTTACATCCTGCACAGGATGCAGGCACAGGGGCCTACAACCTCATGGGAAAGCATCTTAAATATAAACATTTCAGGCCTATTCCCCTTCAGTGTGGCATGATGCACTTGATATAAAACCCATTTCTAAAATAATAGCACTAAAAGAAACCCCAAAACATACTATGTACAGAGGTACAGAGTTAAAGCTTTTTGTTTATATGCATCAAGAAAAAGTAATTTAAATAGAACAAACTTGGAAGTGAAAGCTGAAACAACAAGGACTAATTCTGGTACTGCATAAATCCTGAGGCATACCAGAAAGATGGAGAAAGGAAAATTTCTACCATAGGTCAACTCATTATAAAACTCAGTTCAGGATAAGTTACTGCCATTGCAATGATAAGGCAGATATTAAGAAGATATTTGATGGGGTTGTTGTTTATGTAGCATTCAAATCCACTGTTAACAATGTTCAATATACATGAGGGAGCAAATATTAGAAAAATTAAACATGTTCTTGCACCTCTTGTAAAGTGTTTGAGCTGGTCCTTAACACTGGGTTGAGGAGGTGGGGGGCATACAGCCCATGGCATCAACCTGACCTGGTAAAGGTAATAGCCCCGTGATCCTCTGCAGGAAATCACTTCAAGCTTACACATGACACTTGCTATCAGAACAGACTGCACTGGGAAGTTACAGGCAAGAGCCACCTCAAACAGTCCTGGTGTCACTTCACAGTTAATTACATCAAGTACAATAATTTCAAGGGGTGACTCTTGCCAAAGATGGCAAAAATATACTGGGCTGTCAACTATAAACACCTGGCATGTTAAGTAAATACAGTGAACTTTACCGGTAAGTCCTGTTTATTAGGAGAGTGAGTTCACATGCCAGAATGCAAGAGTGGATACATCATTTCAAGGATTAGCCTTTAAAAAGTTTCAATAAAGCACATATTGAATAGTTTCTGTCTGATAGCCCTGGAGCAGCTGATGTGCCTTTGAACACCGTTAGAAACAGAGAAGAAAGTTTGGGGTGCAAGTTAATTATGTTCTCTGAAAGATTAGTGCCATATATTAAATATTAAAAAATATTGAAATTAAATATTAAAACATTAAAAAGTACTGAAAGAGAAAGGTTTTTATGTTCAGCAGATGAACCGGAAGAGCCACAGGAGGGTGGAGCTACCTGCTAACAACACTGTCGCTCACACCAGGGACAGCATAGGACAGGTATTTTGTACTAAACATCAAGAAAATCCTTACAGCAGAATATGAAAATATTTTAATTACTACTTTCAATGTGTAGTCAAAGCCTCTCTGACTTTACATTAAAAGTCAAGTTGCTCAGAATTTTTAAATCTTTGAGAAGGTATAATTTTTACATGAATTAGCACAGAATACATTAATTAATTGCTTCAATTTTGGTAGAGAATGATGTCAGTTCATTATTTTCATTCTGATCAGTATGTCTGCTCCGTGGTTGTACTAATGTTTTGCTAAGTTTCTGTTAATTTGATTGAGTTCTGTTGAAGTATGTATTTTGAAATTGTATGTTTATTTTAAAAGGGGGTGTACTATTGAGAGAGACATGTGTGTGTTTTAAATTCAGTAGTCCTTAAGTTCTATTTTGAAAATAATTTAGCCAATAGAACTGACAATGTTCAACTTTTTTCTCCAACTTAAAACTAATGAACTTGTAAATTCTGACAGATTTTGATATACTGGCTGTCCTAAAGCCGTTTCAAGACTTACACTCCTAACTTTGACAGTTACTATAACTTTTATTCCTGTCGGCAGTTACCTTAGAGCGTGAATGCAGTATATCATCCTAGGGATGTTTTTCCTATCATAGACATCCGTAGTCTCTGGATAAAAGATCTAAAAAGCAAAGAGCACATAGTTAAATGACAAGACTTATTACTGAGCAGAAACATTTATTCTGCAGAACCATACCTTACAGTTACAGAATTTCAGCTCTTGTATACAGCTATGAGTCACATCTCTTCTGATGTTATTTTAACTTTATCAATAGTTTTCATAAAGAGCTTAATAAAGCATAAAAGCTACTTAATAAGTGGGGGAAAATGGAAGATAAGCAGGCATCACTTCAACAAGGTTTTTAGAAAATGTTCTTTGGCATAAGCTCAGCCAGTAGTGCTTGTCCTCTACAGATGCCCAAAACTTGGAAGGCAGTTACAATTTGCAAAGCCTCATTACAAACCAAACCTATCAAGTATGGTTTAAAAACACATAATTCTAATTGTCAGCATGCCTAACTTCGTGAATACATCATTTACAAAGGAAGATATTTAGAGAGAGGAATATTAAGCAATTTAGCCAAGAAGTCACATCATAAGTTCCAGTTCTGGTTCTACCACTAATTTGTTCCTGGCCTTGGTCCCAGTCACTAAATACTGTTTCTCCGCAAAAATGTAATAAAAAGACTTAGTTAACCGTGAGAGTTGGCAGCATGCTTCCAGCCCAGGCTGGTCACTTGGGGTTGCACTTTCCCATGGTTAATAGGACCAGACTGAGTAAGTCAGTAGCACAGTGCCCTCTTCATCATTTGTTCAAAACAGCTTTGTGAGGGAGAATTGGGAAAGCTTTTGGCAGGACCATCCTCTGTGACAGAAACACATCTTTCAGTGGAGGGATGGCAGGGTGGAAATCAGCCAGCTGAACAGAGGGCTGAAGGACTCAAGTGGGGAAAAAAAAAAGCCTGGCCTAGAAAGGGCAGGACCCCTTCCCATCTCTCTGGCATTTCTGATGGCAGTCCTGAGTGCCTTTTTCTGGCTACATGCACCTGCAGTGAGCTTGCCTGCAGTAGCTGGCCATTTGCCCATATAGCCCTTGGAGCAGCACCCTGAGCACAGTGCCTCAGGCAGCACCAGGCTGCAGGCATGAAGGCGTCCTGGGGAGGGGAACTGCCCACTCTGCCTGCACACGGCTGCCAGAAGACACAAACAAGCAGCACAGGTGTTTGCACACAGCCCTTTCTTAAAGGATTTTCATCCAAAATACACTCACTGGTGCCCAGAAACAGCAGCAGAGGGGGAAGATGACAAGTGAAGACCCACAATGAGGAAGAAATATAAGAGGTGGCCCAAGAAAGCAGCTGGTGGAAGAAGAGCAGCAGCACAGTCACACAGATGCACTGAGAGGTGCAAGGACAGTCTGGAAACAGGGTAGAGGCAGAGAAACTGGGACGTACAGTAAGAGGAAGAGGCAGCAAGAGGCACGATGCGAAGAGGTAACCTAAAGGAAGCAAATATTTAAGTTTTCTGTTTTAAACCATATTCCTTTCAGCACCCCCCCGCCCCAACGCTGAGACCACATTAGCGGTAAGATACCAAGTGTTTGAGCTAGCTCAAATACTGCTAATGTCCCTGCCTCAGCCCACACACACCGGCAGCAGCAACACAGGACTCACACTCCCACTGCTTCCCACATTGCCTTCTCCTCAGATTTGTTTAATTACCCCTTCCCTGTACTTACTGTAAAGAACTGTTTATGCTCAAGTAGATAAAAGGGGATCTCAGTGAGCTGATGATTTGAGATGCTTTATTTGCTGAAATTTAAAGGCTTACCTTAGGCAGACCAATGGACTCCATTGCTCTTAACCACTGGACAGTGTTGTCAGTATGCCGAAAATGAAGACCAGATCTCTATTGGAAACATAGATTATGTAAGTCACATTAAGCAAATTCTCTACTTATGGATTCTCTTATTTTTTCCCAGTTTTATATTCTGAAGTTGAGAATTTTCTCTTATTTGAACCCAGAGACCAAAGTATAACAGCTTCAATTCTACTAAAGAAGCATCCTAACACATCAACAGCTCCATACTGAGTTCAGCTCATTCTTTAATGTAATATAAGCCAGATTTGTACCCATCAGGGTGGACTGTGGTTGAAGCAGAAATTTGTAGTCCTTCAGTATTCTTTGGGAGTAAAGGTTGGAGGTCAAAGACAAGGAACCAAAACATAGAAGTAGTAACACTATTCAGCACTGCCATGAAGAACAGATAAGGAAGTCTCAGAACTCTTCAGTTCTACCTGAACACCTGACCCTCCCCTCCCTAAAGCCTAAGCAAGCAGCATAAGAATAAAGTGGGAAAATATTTTTTCTTATTTTCAATATTATCTTTTAGGGTAAAGGGAAAAAAAGAATCTCTCAAATTTTGGGGGTTTTTCAAGAGAAACATTTAAATGTAAATGTAATTCTTAACCATAATTTTTTCTGTCTCCTGTACATGTTGAGATAATGCATTCCATAGTGGAACTACTGTGTATGAGTGTTTATACCTCTGTATTATCGAGGTTTTTGGAGTTAGCAAAAGCCTGCACAGGGAACAAGCTCACTTACTGGTAGCTTAGTTTTTTTCTTCTTGTTGTTAGAGTGGATAAAATAAACACAGAGATTTAATGAAGTGAATTTCAAAAATGCTTCCATACAAAATGAAGAAAGCTAGAAATAGCTATCAAATTGCTTTTGAGTTCTATTTCTAATGAGAAATAACTTTCTAAGTTGCAAAGCTCATGTTCTCCTTGGAGACAGAAGTATAATTTGTGCAGTTGTAAAAACTTGAAAAAACACCAAAACATTTTCTTCTAAGGGTAGAATATTTCTAACTTATCATACAGGCTTCTTACATCTTCCATCTAGTCCTTACAGCCTTAAAAGAAATACAGAAAGCTAATCAGCTGTGCTTAAGAGTCTTTAGGAGCTGGAAGAGAAACATTACTGGGTTTTGTCATCCTGGTAAGAGAACTGAGAAAGTTATTACCTTGTAGCGTGACTGCTCCACATCATAGATCTTTTTGTCTGACACCACATTAGGTGCAAAGAATTTTGCAAGCTTGGCAAGGTAAACACCGTTTCTTAAACCTTCTTCCAGTTCTGTAGTTGGGGGCAGCTCTTCGTCCAAGCAGACTTCCATCCATCTACATGGATCAGTTTGAGAAACATTGTTATTTGGGTTTTAATATGAGTTACAGCTTTTATCTACAACTATCATACTTTAAAGGCCACCACCACAATGTTATTATAACAGAAAAGGACAAGGGCTAAGGAGAAAATTCTCATATTCCTTCACATGGCATATTAAAATGATTAGAGGGTCATGTCTGTGATCGTGACCCATCAGTAAACAAACAGCATGCTTTGAAGAATCCACATCCCAAGGGGTCTAACTCAAATCTGAACAGTACTAGGCTTTTGAATAAACACTAACTTAAGCTGAAAACTAGAAGAAAACATGGAGTCTTGTGTGTTATTGATGTTTGCATTTGAAAAAAACTTCTGTGATTTCTATGCCAGTGCTGAACCTCCTGAGCATCAAGGACAGCAGCATTCTGGGTGAGGCAGGTTCCTGTACCAATGTGCTGTGCAACACAACCTCACAGCAATGCCCAGCTCATTACAGAGCACTCCTGCAGATTATCCTCCTGCATGGGAGCTCTCCACTCACCCATGAAATGCAGTACTGGTGCTGGAGGGACAAGTGAGGGTTTTGTGGAAAACCTCAAGGTAATTTACACGTTTGAAGTCTGCCTGGCAGTAAGTAGGTTGAAACATGGCTGCTTAGTGACAACGACTAATTCCTCCAAGGTGCTAAACCAGTTATGCATTTGACACTTCACATGATAGACATTGTACTAGACAGAAAACAGTATTAATTGAATATATAATCAGTTCAGAAGGCAAATAACAGACATGAAACCATATTATCCAGAATGTTTATATAGAGTAGCCAAGAGAAATTGCTTCCAAAGCACTTCCAAGAAAGATTAGTGTCTTAATCACTGGACCAGAAGTTCTTTACATTGGTGGTCTAAGTGTTTTGGCCCTGTGATATTATTCTTATTTCCAGCAGTTAAATCACATTACAAGAGCTTTAAATCTAATAAGTTCTTCACAGTAATTTTTTTTTATTTTCTTAGTCAAACTCTCATGCTTTTAGGACATTAGTATCAATACAAACAAGAAAGCTGAAGGGCAGGAATAAAGTTGAAGACATTAGTTAACTTTGCTTACTGTCACTAAAGCAGCGTCATTGTAAGCCAAGAGAGTATTACAAATCTAAAATCACCTCCATAGGGGTGATTTCAGAAACCAGAAATCTTAGATCCGGGTTGAAAATGAGTTTTCACTCCACCATGTAGAAGAAGAAAGCTCACTACATCATTTTGTTTCACATTAAAACTCTAGACTAATGTTCTACTCCATTCCACTTTTGGATTTGTTACAGGACATATGAAAGTTGTTTCACTGAAGCACAGACTACCCGAATAGCTCATTAGGAAACCAACACTAATAAATCTGACACAATATCACATAAAATTGCACTAACCAAGTGTCATTAGGAGAACCGTATTTTACAGTATAAAAGCTGCTTTAGTGAGGAGTATCGTATTCCTGATGAGTTTCCCAGCTTTATCCTGCACTGCATATTCATGTGTTATAGGTCCCTGCCAAGGGTCCCAAAAAGGCATTTTATAAACTAAATAGATTTATACACTAAGGCATCACACTTGGCTTCTCCAAAAAAAGACAAGGAAGAATATACAAAGGCAGCATACTTCTAGGCAAATATGATTTTCACCTGAGTCAGTTAGCTTTTCCTATAGTATTTATTTCCAAGAATGTATCTTCCAGAAAAAGAAATGTACAGATAAGCATCAGAAGCTTGATGAACCACAGTGGGTATTCACCATGAGCCACAGCTGACTCTGCTATTCAATGAACCAACTCCAGAGATATGAACTGTGTGCCCAGGGCAGCATTTTGTAACTTGCACTGCATTATTTGCACTTCTAATTCTCAGTTTTCTTATGAAAATGTTTTTCTAACGTATTAAGTCCAGGGCACCAATGAGGTACTGCATTGGAAATGTTTTTGAAGAAGGTACACACATGTGCCCACATGGAATTTCTTTTCCTCTTTCCAGTACAAGAATTTACTACTTTTATGTAAAACTGAGTCATTCCCTGAGCTCTAAATGAGATGCTAATCCAAAGTGAAAGCTACTCCCCAGCTTTTCAAACCTCTTGTAATTCAAGAACAGTAAAATTGTTGTGGCTTTTTCTCCAGCATGGTGATAAGCCTTTAAAATTAATCTGGAACCCTCCTGTTCTAGTTAGGGAGGCTACTGTGTGTAAGGGGTAAATGCAGTAACCTGAGGAACAAACAAGAAACAGTATGAGGATAAAAAAAAAAGCAGAAAGAAGAAAAAAGGTAATGTAGAATACAACTGTCAAACCTACAAGTCCAGATAAATATACAAGGGAATAAATATCTTTTGTGAAGGACAGTGTTAGTAACTCAGTGGAAAAAAGAGGGTGAAAACTAGAGAGAATTAAGTGGAGCAGACCTGAAAGACACTATGTTTCTTTTCACTTATAGCCAAAAATCTAGAAGTTGTATCTACTCTAGAAAAAATTAACAATCTGCAATAGGGCAACTAACAGCATTTGGTAATCAGCGTCCAAAACTGAGAACACAGCTACAGCTGTATTACATATAAGATATGTTTTACCAATGTCTGGAAGTTGCAGAACTTAGCTACAACAAGATCTCCAGTGAAAGGATTTACTGTATTTTGCACATGTTTAATCAGAGGAAGGTAAAATCTCAGGATTTTAATTAAATCCTGCTACTATACAAACAACTTTGTAACTTAGTTATGCAAACAGCTGGAAGGTGCTATAAGTACTCCACAGAGCGTTCTGGTCTCCAGCCTGAACAACTCCAACTCTCTCAGCCTGTCCCCACAGAAGAAGTGCTCCGGCCCCCTGATCAATTTTGCAACCCTCCTCTGGGACCTCTTGGACTAAGTCACATCTTTCCTGTGCTGGGAGCCCAGAGCTGGTGCAGCCCTGTAGGTGGGGTCTCAGCAGAGCAGAGCAGAGGGGCAGAATCCCCTCCCTGGCCCTGCTGCCCAGGGGCTCTGGATGCAGCCCAGGACACGTTTGGCTCTCTGGGTCATGGTGAGCTACCTGTCAATCAGCACATCTACAACACTTTTGTCCCCAGTGCTTCTTACAATTACGTAAGTTTTGTTCCCTTTAAACTGATTCAGTTAAAAGGCAATTGTAGTTTTAAACAGAAAGAACCATTACTTCCAACCTTGTGAAGTTCTGATTTTTAGTTTTGTGAGTTTATGAATGTTATTAAATGACATGGTACAGTCAGCAGGAGCAGACTGGACTGAGAAAAACAGAAATGCTTCTATTTTTATTTCGTTAAGTGAAACAATATCCACGTGACAGTAAGGATTTATAGATACCTTTGGAGCAATTTATTTTGGTTCAAGGCTAAAGAAGCAGCATTGGTTTTGGCTCACCTACTATTTTCCTGAGCATACAGAACTGCAGCATCAGCATCACCTAAAGTCTGTTGCAGAAACTGTTGCCCAAAAAAGGTAGCTAATATCATTGACACATACGATGGGGTCTATAACTCAATCTTAGACAGTATGTTTTCCTTCAGTATGAAGCTTGTAGAGTAAGGCTATTGTAGCTATCAAATGCACACACTCATTTCTACCATCCTTCTTTAACAATATCATCCCATAACTGTACTTTTAACAACCTTAACTTACTGACTGCGGCAAGCCATGAAAAACTGACACAATGATGAATATGATGGTTTATTTGGTCACTCATTTAAGCTAAATCCAAACCTTGCTCAATGGTGAAGGGACAAAAGTCAGTCTCAGGATGCAGAATAAAGAATACAGCGTCACTGAAGTTCGGGGTAGTACCATCTAAAATTAACAATCGTTTGAACAGTCCTACAGAGTTACCCATGCCAATTATAGTTATACTGCTTGGATAAAACATGCATAAGCAGGAATTTTCCTAAAGATTGATACTTGGAAATGCATAAGTACAGCCCACTTTGATCTTCATAATACTGCAGTACTTGCCAACACAGAAACAAAGGATTTGCCTTAGACAAAAGAACAAACCTAGATCTGATCAATGAAAATATATCTCAAAAACTTCAGTTCCAAGACATAGTACTAAAGAGTCAGCCAGGAGTGAGTATTGAGGTACAATTCCCTTTTGCTTTGCTCAGTTCTGTTTTAACTCTTGACAATCCAAGGCAGACTTGTTCAGCACTGAATTTCTGGCAAGATAACAATGACTACTTCTATCCCAGACGCTAAAGCAGCAAACAGCATACCACTCATCAGGAGATCCAGTTTCCACATTCGACTATGTACTGTAACAGACTGCCCAGAGAGGTTGTGGAGTCTCCCTCACTGGAGATATTCAAGGACTCAATACTGCAATGTGCTCTGGGAAGACCCTGCATGGGCAGGGAAGTTGGAACAGATGACTGACTGTGGTCCCTCCCAACTTGAATCATTCTGTCATTCTGTGAAAAGAGCAGCAGTTAAATTAGCTCAGACTGCATTTTAAAACAACCTCACCCTGCTGAATCTCATTTGAGGCAAGGTCAAGGTAACTAGAAGCAACAGCGCTGCACTAGGAACTTAACGAGTCCTGAAGTTGTCATTGACAGTCTGTGTGGTCAGCAAAGCACACACACAGGTCAAGAGACTGCAAATGCCAGAGTCAACCTTCAGCAGAGAAGAGGGGACATGTTGTGCAACCCACCCAAAGCCCATCACATTCAGCCCAATATTGTGCAGCAATATTTACACTTTTGCTGCCCTGCCCTTTAAGATGTACGCTGCAAGATGTGGATCCAAGGGCACCAGGTTTGTACCTTGGGGGAAGTGGACCTTCAAAGTAGAAAAGATGGGTCTCCAGAGCCAAAGCTCAGAACACCACATGCACCGGTGGAAAAGGTGTGTTTAAGTCATGATAAATATAAGTTACCACTCGTTTATTACCTCCCTTGCTCACAACCACAGCCTTTCAACCTACTTCAGCACAAGGGAAAACAGGTTGCTGACCTAGGGAGTATAATGTGGCCAACTTGTTCCAAAGAAAAAAATCTTTTTGCTAGAAAATAATAGTAACCACAATCAGACCCAAAGCAAAATGCTGGATTCTAGCTTTAAATGTCTGTGAAGGGGTGTAAGTGGTTTAAGTCAAAACTTTTACTTGGAGATATCCAGAAATATACAGCTGTCTGAAGTATATGAACTCATAATTTAAAATTCCACACTATTATGTCTCTAGTTTCTGAATCTACAGATTTGTTAAGAAATCTCAGCTCCTAAATTTTAATTTGCTTAAAAAAATACATTTTTCTTTTAGCTGCCAATGTTCCCTTAAATGTTATTTTATAAAGAAGGGTGACAGCAACCAAAGCAACCTAGGTGTGTTCCTTGGCTGAGTAGTGGAGTGGTGGTGATGTTGATTTGTTTAGAAGGAAAACCTGTATGTTAACTTTGGAATTTGCTCTCATTATACTGCAAGTTTTAGTATGATACATCTCCTAAACCAGAAAACTTAGAAAAAAGTTATTTCACAAACATCCACAGGCTACTTCTAGAGGAAAATATGTAAAGCTTCCAGCCATTCCATGAAAATAGATACATAAAATTTGAATACCACTGCAAAAACTATTACCCGTATAAAAAAATTGTACAGCCTTGAAGGTTTAACTTTGAGGCTGTGGAAAGTGGAGTGGGTAGCTGAAAAAACTACCATCTTCACACCCTTTTTTCCCCCTCATGTTCTAGTGCATTCAGCCCCAAACCTTTCTTACAGCTGGGAGTCTTAGCTCAAGTGAGAGCTACAGTTCTCTGATGCCAACCTTCTCCTGGAGCCAGACACCTCACCAATATCAGCTTCTAAATTTGAGGCTCTAGATTCACACTCCAGAGACAGTCACTACTGCATCTGTTTTACCCATCTTAAGAACTTAGTTAGCCTGAAAGAAACTAAATTTTCTGATTGTGGGTCACCACAGCAGAAGGGTGAAGGAAGCTGTGATATAGGTCACCCTAGTCACCAGTTCTCTCATGTTACATACAAGAAGTAACAAGAAGGCAGCAACATGGAGGACACCATGAAATTACTTGCCTACGCAAGGTCTCAGAACTTCAGTACATAAAAAAAATGTCAAATCCTTCAGTAAGAGATTTTGGATAAACTTTGAGTTGTCAGGTTTTTTACACTTCCATAAGTTGGTTTAAATTCAAAGTTGCATATCTTTGATTCTCCAGCTAGTGTTAGATTTAATGGCATCTCAAATTTCTACAATCATGATTTCACCAGGGAGGAAACTGACTTTCATCGAGAGCTACACTGAAAACTATGAAACATTTATGTGTGGATTCTTAATGTATACATGTTAAAAAAATACTGATCCCACTGCACATTTCTGCATTTAGTTGAGCTGTGCATGCCAGTGTGAAGTTTGTTGCGACATTCATTTCCCTGATCAAAGCCCTCCTGATGCATTTCATATTCAATGCAGATAAGCAGAAGCTAGGAGCAGTGACGCCTTGCCTGACCTGCGTAGCACACTAAACCAGCAATAAATCATGTCAGCAACATTTTTCCACACCAGATTTCTGCTGCCATGACAACACTGCCATATTTACAAAATAATCTTAAAGGTGTTATAAAATTCTAGTGCACAAGATGGCAGCACAGATACTATGTGCTGGCTTAATCTGTTTTATTCCAGCCATCCTTTATGTGGGTTAATCAGTGATTAAAGTCCACAAGGCAAGGTGCTGCTCAGGAAGCTGTCTCTGGAGCCCTGACGCGGCCCCACAGCCACTGTAGACTGAAGCCAGAAGCAGTCAAGTCCTGTTTACTCAACAGTCTTTTGGTGGAGAAAAGACGTAGAGACTCCCCACCAACACCACAGCTGACAACAGCAACACACGGTGCATGTGTTTCAGGACAGTCCTCAACCTCAGCAATCAGCAAGACTTTGTTTTGCTGTCTGGTTTATTTGCAGAGACATTAGGATTGAGCACCAGGTATCAACCACAAACTTCAGGACTGCTATTTGAGATAATGCTGCTTGAGTGGGGGGCCAACAAAGCCCAGGCTGATGGCCACAGAGATGCCTCATCTTTTCCCCTTGCTCTTGGCCCAGCTCCAAGCTGTCAAGGTCTGGAGAAGAAAGCTGAAGAGGCAGTAGAAACAGCAGTGCCAGGAAGGGAGCTCACCATGGTGGTGGAGACTGATCAACCACAGCAAGTGTGTGTCCTTAAGAAACCTCACCTAATTCTTCTAAGCAGAAACAAAAGTACTCAACAACAGGTTACCTGAGCAAATGAGCTGGAATTATTAAGTCTGCATTCAAAGGTCTCCGGAGAGGAAAAGTACCTGCTGATTGTATGGTCTGAAGTAGCCCTTTTTTATGCAAAGAACTGGATTTTCATTTGAATGAAAAGGGGGGAAAAAAAGGATGGAACAAAATAGAGCTAAAAATCTTGCAAAACCTGTGCAGCTAAATTAACACAGATTGACATGCATCACCCAGCTGCAGTGTCTAGACCAGTTTTAATAGCCTTCTTTTCCAACAGGCAGCAGAGACACAACAGCAGAAACACAAGTATTTCCTGTGTTAGTCTGGCAGTGGTGGCTCAGTGGCCCCTGGAAAGCATAATTTCAGACAGATGACAGACTCAAATCACTAATGAAATTTTAGGCAGTGCAGGCACAAGCTCGGTAACAAGTTCCACATATAAACATAACGAGTCTCCCTACAAATAAAACAATGCTTTTTTCTGAAAAGAAGATGAATTTAGCATATGAATTAATCTAAATTTAGTTTTTTACAAATCTGCATAGACACTGACTTGATAAACAGAAGCAGACAGAGCAATAAAAGCATTTATAGAGTACAGCATTTGTACGTGTGGAAATGTTGCAAAACAAGTTCTTCCCCCCAAGCACACCATGTTTGCTTTAGGAAAACACTGCAGACTGTCATTTAGACTTTCACATTACACTGTCTTGCTACATGCTACAGCAGTTTGCTTTGTTGTATTATGTCTTCTATATCTACAGTATGATAATACAGTTTAGGGCACCCTCCTAAAACAGCATACGGTGTTTTAGACTTACCAATATAAAAGGTTCTGGCCTGGAATAACCTCATAGTCTTCCAAGCAATCCACTTCAGCTAAAGGTGCATGTCCCTGGCAAGCTTTTTAATGTGGCAGTAAGATAACCAATGAGTCCTAGAGATAATCTTCACACCTTCTTCACCCAGAAGTCCGACTAATCTTAAATCACAGTCTTTACCCAAAGCCTACAGCCTGCCATGGCAGTAATTCCTATCCAAATCCATAGAAAATAGAGCTGTATAGTCTCTCTTCATCATTTTGATGAAGGTTCTACTGAAACTAAATCTTAACTGTCCATTAAGAAACATGCATCTTTTGTTAACCATCTCCCAAAATCCACTGCATCATCAGATATGCTGTTTCCAGCACCTGCCAAACTAGCCACACATGGAAGAATAAAGTAATACAGTAATTCTTACACCAAGATCTAGTATTATATGTGTTAGCCCCTTACCACTGCAAAGTGCCTTCCATGCTCTTTGGAAGTTACCTTTCTTAGCAGGTGAAAGGACAGGCACAAACATTATCACCATGCCTACAAACATCACACCTTTCTAGGGAAGTATCTCCAGTGTTGGCTCAACATAGACGCTTTTACGGCCTGCAAGTGTTAAAGCCAAGGCTATGATTCAAGATCAGCAGCAGGAGAAGATAGCTCTGCAACTAATGCAGCTGGATCAGCACCAACCCCTCCCAAAAGAGCTGCAGACTAAAGATCGCATCGAGGCCACACAGAAGACCTACGGCAGAGAAGGAAACCAGACTTGAGCATGGAAAGATGCAGAGTGCTGCTCTGACTCCTTGAACAGTTCAAGTCCACTGGATCAGATGTAGACATTTATATTTTCCTGTCTAATATCTGACAAAGGTTAGTTTTGTGAAAGCAACTAGCGGCAAGTTTGCAAGTACAGAAACTATGAAATAATCCAAGATGCACATCTACTAGGACAGGCAGCTGGAACTTTTAAAGAAAGGTGCAGGACAGCAGCCAAATCAGAATTAAAAGCCACGCATGAGAGAACAAGATGTTAAAGTAGTGAAAAGACTGAAAGAGCCAGCTTGTGAAAGGCTGAACTGTTGTTCAAAGCATTTAGTGTTATGTAAACTCTACAAAAGTGCAACAAGGAGTTTAAACTTAGTCCCATGTCAAAAAGAAACATAAGACTGAGGAACAAAGCTAAAACCAAGGCATTTAGGTGAGACATAACATGCACACCACCTGCAGTTATCTTTTCCTGTTTACTTCTTCCCATGATTATGCAAGAAATGCTCTCCTCCACCTTCCATGGCTGGAGAGATAAGTCCCCTACCCACTTAATAACAAACTATAAAATTCTGAGAAGCACACGTGCACAAATCAACTCTGCTATAGATGAGGAAAATACAAGCAGTGGTCTAACAGCATTTTATAATCCATAAAGAAATGAAAACCAAAGAAATGAATGACATGACTTTACACTGGTGAATAAAAGCAGCCTCTATATTTCCTATTTATACTCTATATTTTTCTCTATAAGAGAAAGCAGGAAAAATATTAATGAGTGCTCTGCAGCCCCACCTTTATTGTCAGAACATAAGCTAATAAGTGCTGAACAAAGCCTTGGATCCTCCAGGACCTTTTCTTTTTTTCCAGTTTCAGAACTACTCAATGTTTTGTTCACAGACCTGAGGTAGACAGCACTGCTTTTCACTGAGGGTCATAACCAGAATTTCTATATGATATGTAGACATGAGCTCTTGAAGAACTGGATGTAATTTTCCCAGTCTTAGTAGGAGTTTTTCTTGAGAACATGTGACTAAATGCTACATAAAACAGTAACTGGTATCTCAAGCACATTATCTAGATACAGCATTTAAGACACAGCAATAAAACCATTCTTTAAGAAAATGGACTAGAGAAATTAAGTGGTAAAACGAGTTTCTAGCTGCAAAACTCTGAAATAGTCACTTGGAATGAGGAATGTACTAAGGAATTATATTAAAATATTAAGGTCGCAATAAGACAGTGTGAAAGCTGAACTGTACTTCAAAGACTAGGTTAGACTAAGAAGAAAAAAAAGTTGATTTTAATCAGCATGGTAAAAATTTAACAGTGAAATCAATCGTGTCATGCAACAAATAGCCAGTGTCAGTGCATCAGTTTAAGGGTTTTGAGATCACCATCCCAAACATCCATGTACACACGCAAGACAATCTCTTTTCTAAGAGCAAACAGTGATACACCCCTATCAGAGTACTTGCCAAGTGATAAGAATCTACCATCTATGCTCTAGTGTTCAAGTTACAGAAGACAGTAAGAGAAGTACAAGAAATACTTAATCAGCTAAGAGCCTTCCAGTTACCAGACAAGGTACTAAGGACTGGCAAAAGCAGGCTACTGGGACATCATTTGGTTCAGAGGCCACAAAAATGTCAATGGCGTATCAAGTTTGTCTTATGGAATCTAGACCCAGTTGAGGATGCACTCCCCTGCCACCACCTTGACTCCAAGTACCAGAATATAAAATGTTTTCTTCTATCCTGTCAAAAAGCAAAGGAAAAAAAGAAGTATTTCAGTGTTTTGAATGGGTCAACCATCTATCAGCATCTGCATTGTTGGCTGGCTCTGGCGCCCTGTAACACCATTCCTACTGCAGCTGGCATTCAGGAAAGCCATGAATGCCCCTGGATATTCAGCGTCATCGTGTCAACCAGCAGCAGAAAAGCAAAGAGGCAGGTGATTCCTTGCCAGAGGCAGTCCAAGCCAAGTGGGGCACATATCCCAGCCAGAATGCTATCACCATTACTGGTCACATTGTTTAAACACAAGATGCTACATATGCAAAAAAAGTCTTCTTAAACCCTATTTTGGACGTCTGAGTCTGCTTACGAAAAACCACCATGTTTTATGCAGAGCGGTCAATATAAAACAAAGTTCTTCTTTGTTTTCTTGTTCATGCACAAAGAGGAAATAAAAATGCTAGCATTTTAAAATCCAAAGGAAAAACTGACAAGTTTTAGAGACTATTTCAAACCATTCACAGAGCTTGTGTTCTACATCTTCGCTTTCTGTGCAGTTTCAGCATGCATTAACCCTTTAGCAAATTATTAGCTGCATGAAGGCTTGTTTATCGATTTCTGTAGCAGTAATTTCTGAAAAATAAAAACTGCTGCAGAGAAGCTCAATAGAGACTTTTTCAAGCAACACAGTTCCCTATTTGAAAACACTCCTGTACTTCCTTCAAGAGCTTTCAGGCACAGAAATTAATTTAAAACCTTCTGTATTAGAAAATGGAGGTAGTGGCAGACATTTTTATTTTGAAAAGAAGTGAAACACAGGGCAGATATGCAGGCATCATTATCAGCCCTCTTTCATTAGGAAACTAATTTTTAGTCTGCTATAGTTCACTTTATTATTGTCACAAAAAGATGACAAGAAAGAATAAACACCAAAATGGCTTACTGGAGCATTTTCCTGCTTTTCTCCATAAACAGAAGTAATCTCAGTGCCTCTAATTTGCAGTTAGCTAACAATTTAACACAAACAAAAGAACCTGGTACTTGTAAACTTCAACCAAGAGATATTTGAAGTCAATTTACCTTGCTGCCAAGCCTATTACCGACCTAGTTACTTTGATCAAGTTAATCAGCAAACCATCACAACTTGTTAACTCTCAGCCCTCCACTGAGACCTAAGCGACTTAGGTTGCTATTTTGACCTGTGAATTTGCTCCCTTTCTTCCTCTGCCCATTCCTCTACACTTTATCCTAATCAAGGACAGCACCTGCACAGTGCTGTTCATGAATTCTAGGAAGATACTTCTCCAGTTACACTCAGAAGCCACTACAAAAACTGGATCCCTGTTTTCTCCTATAATTTACAGAGCATGGTTTTGTATGTTTTTAGTAGGATTCGGGCATTCTCAGCTACCGGGAGCTGCAGCCTGCAGAGCCTGACAATCGTGGGCAGTACGAAGCTCCCGTAAGAGGGCTGTGATTCTACTGGCTCTCATGGCAATCTGTCCTGCAGCTTCCATGGGCCAGCCTGCACAGTGGCAAGCAAGGCAGTGGTGCAGGGTGTATGGCACTAGTCATATACCAGTGCTGGGAAAAACAACTGCCATGGGGGGGGAAGAGAAATGCAACCGTCACCATACCAAACTGTTCCTGTCAACAAGAGAAATGGACAGGAAGAGCCAACCACAGTCGAAAATAGATAAGGAAGACCCAACAGGATGAACACCAGGACAGAAAGATTGAAAGATCTACAGTAGGAAAGAAAAAGCCTGGTAGACAATGATGACTGAGGTTTTAAAGAGATGTGGAGGGTTCTGCACCCTAGCCCAGGTCAAGAATAAGATGCAGCTGTGCCCAGCAAAAATAAGACTTGCCAAACTCTAAGGAATACATGAGATCCCTATCCTGCCATCAACTCAATTATCAGAAGTCTGAACATGAGCACTGAAAATATGCTTAACTAGGGGCAGGAAATTGCCTGGGGATCACAGCAGATTTGGCTGAAATACTGAATCTAAAATTGTTCAAGAGAAACTTACAAAAAGAAGGAAGACCCCAAAAGAGAGTGTTAGTATAACTGTGCATATATTCCAACAGATATAAGCTGAAACTGAAGAAACACAAAGTCCTGACACAGAGCACCTTTCTTCCTAGACTTTCCCCTTCACATAAGATTTAAAAATTACATCTTGCAGAACCTCCACACATTTTCTTTGAAATCCATCCAAATCCTTGAATAACATATTTTCTTCAGCTTTTTGTATGAAATTCAATATACTCAAAATTTCTCCATACTCTTCTTTTTCAGGAGAACTAATATGTATATTCAAAGAAACTTAAAAGCCTAGTTGCTCTTAATTTTGAACATGAGAGGAGTAGAAGTGTTCTTGCAATGAAATGAAAAGCCCAGCAGAAGTTCCATGTTCACCAAAGCAGATGTTTTCTATGCAGAGGTGCAAGTTGTTTTTCTCTCACTGGACAAAAATACCCAAAGACTCTATCAACAACTTTCATCTACTTCAGATGGGAAAAAAAGAGAAAAAGCACAGTCCTCTTGCCCTTTTTGTCCCCTCATAAACTATTCAGCCACTAGAACTTCATCTGCTTCTAGTACCATCAGAAGACATCTGTGCAGACAACCATTTCCATGAACTCCAGACTGGTAGTATGTTTTCATCACCACACCACAATAAGGAAGTTTCTCCATAGTGGAAAAGCAGAATTCCATCTAGTTGCCAAGCAATACCTTGTGCCATATCCCAGAGCATCAAGTTCTCAAATAGGCTTAATCTTTGCAGCTTTAACATTCAGCTACTTTCAACACACTTGCTTATCAAGAGGCTGTAAGTTTATCCAAGTGTCAAATGTCCAGTCTCTTAAAATTCAAAACTGTGTTCAGGAGATACCTGCATATCCTTCCTTGCAATGCTGCCACCGCAATATCACACATAGGATAAGTCCCATTGAGACTATGCAATAGCATGCTAAATGATTAATTTAAAAAAGAAAATAATCAAAACCACATTTCAGCCATTATGGCTCTGGCAGAAGTGGGATTCTCATGGAGGCAATAAGCAATCATTTATACTGAAGAAACTAAACACTGTACTACTGAATTCTATAATATAACCTGTAAATCCTGTATCTAAGTAGGAGGAATGCTTTTAGATACATACACACAGACATTTAAAGAATTTTGATACCAGCATAAAAGTACCTGGGGGATGGCAGTCTGGAAAAGGAAGTGCAGAAGGTCATTCTAGAGCTGAGTAAACCCCAGTGTTGCCCACCCAGTGACTCAACATCTGCCCAGCCTCTCTCCCTATTGCTATAGGGCACTGTCTGCAAGCACATCAAGGTGACACTGGGATGTGGGCTGGGGAAGCACACGAAAGTAAGGAAAAAAGCATACATCCAGCTTAATGAGCCAAATGGGATGCACAGCCTCTACCTGAGCAGCAAGTTTGATCAGCTCATTTGATAGCTACTGGAAATCAAAATGTTTAACAGCAACTGCTTTTCCACTGATTGTGTTACACCCTATGTTGCCATTCAAGAAAAGTAAGTTATATTCATGCACAGTTACAGACAGTGAACATGTCTTGGAAAGAAACACTAGACTAATTCTTCTACCCACCAACTGATCATGGCAAGTACATAATCTTTACTTCTCTTAGTCCTATGAAAAATAGTGGAATAATTCCAGCATGCAGATGGCATAAAGTCCTAATTCAAAGATATCCCCTTCTCTCAGACAAAGAGCTGGAAATTATTCTTTTCCATGTATCAGCACAACAGTGCTTGTCTTCACTATGGCTGGCCAGGGAAAAAGTGTATTTATTCTTCAGAAATAAGGGCTTTTTCTCCTTGCCAATTGATTTACAAACGTGTTAAGTGAAAGATAAGCTGCCTTGTCAGTATCACTCTGGTGACAGATGTAGTCCTAAAATACAAACAGCTTGTTAACAAAATCCCGAGGAACTTAATACTACATTTAAAATGTGTATGTTATTCTTGAATTATAGCACACTCCTTTCACACAGCCTATTTTACATAAACACTGCCTCTCTGCTCCTTTCTGGTTTGCTTTGGAAAAAAACCCTCCTGCCACTGCAACATACCACATCTCAGGGTGAAATATTTGCCACAACTGAATAGAGAAAAACCAACTGTGGAAAGCAAGAGAGACAGGAAAACTCTAGTTTAAGAGGGAGACTAGATTTTTTTCAGAAAGTTTTCAGGTTTTTTTCATGCATTATATTTAACTCATTTCAGTTTGTATATATTGTACTACTGACTGTGCTTACATACAAATGGTAAACTCTCAATCTTTTTCATGTTAGGCGTTAAGGTTAATTACATTTCCTACATGCAAATTTTTAGATCTTTCAGGTCTGTAAGTCAAACACAAACTTTACATGGACTTTGTTTTTAAGATTTAAGATATTTGCTTACTTGAGAGACAGCATCATACATTAGAGTATTTGCTGTATTGCAGTAACTACACATCTGCCTTTACTTGTAGGAGTTTAACTAGAAAATGATGGTGGGGAAAACTTAAAACATTGTCTTTATATTGCCAATTACCACCATTCAACAGTGGCCAGAACTCAAAAGATACCTTTGTGTTGTATCAATTTCTGTTATATAAGAGATAATAGGGCAGTACTCTATGTAAGAGCAAAAACTAACCTGTACACCATTGTAGTTCTTCATTTTAAGGAAGAACTTTCAGTCTCTCCTTGATCCTCTGTCAAAGGGAGCTTATTTTCTATGACTAAACACCCACACAAGAAAACTTAATCCTAATTTTCAGCAATTGCCAGTGCCTTCATCTTGTATCTTCTCAAAAAGCTAGAAGAAGCAATTGTTTGTTGCTTTGGTTGGGTTTTTTACAAAAATTCTGATTCTATCTATTCTACTTTAACATGACTCAAAGTAAATTTACATTATTGTAGCAACTTCTATTAGTAGTACATATGCTTACAGGAACATGTGTCAGGCTGCCCAGCATTCCTCCATTTACTCAGGTTTGAATCTACAAATCCTACCACCATGATACTCCAGTCTAAGCACTGGGGAATATTTCAGCTCTGTTCTGCATGTATTCATGCATGTGAGTTTGCATAGCCAGAGTTTTCCAAGAGCAGAATGTCCATGTCAAGGAAAAGCAGAATGCTCAAAAGCATCCAGGAATATTGAAGCAATGTGGATCCCAAGTCTGAGTGGGGACTTGGAATATTTAAACAACAAGAGGAATGCATTGCAAACTCTTTTAGTTTTGCATACATACTATCAGGCCTAATGTGTAACATTTGATTTATGCTATGTTTGGGGTTTTTACATCTATGTAAACCAGCCACCATGGATATCTCTTTGGCTATACATTTATGACATATGAAGAACAATTATTTGAATCAGGATGTACAATATCAAGTATTCAATGTATCCTTTAGTGGCAGGCTGGTGGGAACATAATCTCTTTTGATAGTATCTGTCACCTCAACGCCCAAATGGGAAATCCCACACCACAAGGGAAAGGCAGACAAATCATGAGCCCTTCTAACTCCTTTTAAGTTACAGGTCCAAGATAAGATATAGGTTAGGGACAATTGAAGGCCAAAGACCTTTCTGAATGAGTTTTAAATTATGAAAAATTTGACTTAAATTCTATATTTAACGGTCTTACCAGGAACATCTGTTGGTATTCTGGTTGTAATAATCAGGAGCAGCAGAAGCAGCAAAACACACTGCTCTAAGGAGCAGAACCAGTACATATCACACAGGGCAATGAAGTGCATAGGCTGAACCTCTAGGCTTATCTTGCTTAGTGCTGTGCTTTAATACAGGTGTATCAGTTTACATGCCAGGTTTTAGTCATTGGTTTGAACACAGAAACCAGAGACAGAAATGAAGTAATAAGAAACATGTTGCTCAGTTCATTTATCTTGGGAATACACGGTGTACAATATTCCAGGCCAGAGTCAGACATCTGAAAACATGATGGTTAGTAGCAAGTTAATTCCACATACATTCCCAAACCAGCAGAACTCAATTGATACATTTGCCAGGAACAGGAGAGGAACAGAACAAAAAAGTAGTGTTAGAAGACTGAAGTTTCCCAGAAAAATCATATCTGTTGGCCTCTTTTGCCTCTGACATTTTACAAAGGAAAAGCTTTTGACCCTAGTCTTACTTAATGCATGTCTCATCTGCCTGTGCAGGCCACTGGCCAGTAGCTCCATCACTGTGTGGCAGCACCAGAATTCCCCAAGTTGCTGTGATAAAGGACTCCTGAGGATGGCAAGATGCTTCCCAGGGCAACTCCTCTCCAGGGTCCCAGTATGGCACAATGACCACAAACAGCAAATGTTGGTTTTTGTACTATGGGGCAGAGGGTGAAGGGGACACAAAGAAGCATCTCGTATCAATATATTAGATGTTTACATCTGAAATTCTGTCAAAGTACTTAAGTGAGGCTAAGGACATAATTCAGACTTCCTTTATGGTACAGATAGATAGCCACTGGTCAAGTTAACGTGCTTCTCTTGCTTCACATTCTCTACTGCACTCTTGTCTGCATTTTTCCTTCAATTTTTGGCCATATCAGTGCCCCAGGGATAGCGGGGAGAGTGGAATCGGGGAAGTGGTCCTGCTAAGAACTAATGCAACAACAAAAGATACATATGTTAGTGTTTCACTGAATCAATTTCCTGATCTGACACAGCTTGGCTGCGTGAAGTATTGCTGGCACAAGACAAACAGCAGGAGAACAGGATTATCCACTCTGCATTCATCAGAAAACACAGTTCAAGAAACAGCTTTACTTTATGCCTTTTGCACTACTCCTGTATTTAAGAAGCACACACACAACTATACAGATTTTAAAATTAAGATATGCATCTGATATGCAGCTATTTCCTTGTTGTAGATGTCAGCCTAATTTCTAAATAGCCTTTGGTTTGTATGTGGGATGCTACAGTATCCAGATGACATCATTTTCTGGCAACTATGGCAGGCCTAGCCTGTGAGTCACTTTGCAAAATGTGGGGAAAGCCTAGCTAGGGAAGTACACATGATTCAAAGATTTCTATTGTTCTAGTGGACCATAGGGTCCACTGAAGTTCAGTCACTGCTCAGTACAGAAAAAGCAGCTATTAATCTAATTTTTTTCTTAAACAAAAAGTAGCACCTTAGAGAAGAGATCAATTCTACAGTTCCAAACACCAGAGTTACATTATCACATGCTTACATGGATTGGTTTATTAATGGGCAATTCATAGCAGGCGTGCAAACACAGATAGAGGTACAAATTACTTTATCTGCTTTTTCTAGCTGAGCATTTCCACAGCTGTAAGCAGCAGTTTCACTAACCCTGTTCACAATATAGGGCTACAGGACTACAACAAGGCTTCTACTACTCAACCCTGTCCAGTCCTCCAATTAATCTATCTGGGAAATAGATGGAAAAAGACACAGAAGACTATGGAAACAATTTCTCATTACAGACTGTCTTGAGAAATAATGCTAATTATCATGGAAGTATTTTCAGTCCTTCACTGAATCCAGACACTTATCCACCCCGAGAAGAATGTTTCCTCTTTAGTCACTAATTGGATCTTGTTTGTAAAGCCAATCTTTGTTTCTAAGTCTGTCACAGTTTGGGAACAAGGCTGCTGTAGGGGCAGAAGATTTAAATGACTATCCACAGCTGACAGAGACAGTAGAAATATTGTCCACAGATGGCACACATTAACATACACTACTTTTCTTTTTGCTTTTATTTTGTAGATTGGGTATGATCTAACAGTAATAACTCTTTTCAAGGTGTATTGGAAGCATTTCATCTACTGCAACTGTAGAATCTCATTTCAAGTGTTTGCTAACCAGAAGGGCTGTCTGCACACTAAATGATGGATTTATTAATTGCTTAAAGAAATATGTACTCCAAGAAAAAACAAGCACTGCTTATTGAAGACAGTGGTGCATACAGCAGTAAGATACAGGTTTGCTGTACCAACGTCTCCTTGGTTCAGGCATGATTTCTCCCTTCCCAAATAATGGTGTTAACTAAAAACACCCAAAATACTGTCGCTGAGTATGTGATGTGTGTCCACCTCCTTCATGTGACACTGGAAGCAGGCTTTTTCCAGATTTTTCTACCTGTGGTCCCTAAAGTAATTGTAACTGTTTAAAGTAACCATAATTTGATTATTTATATCCAATTTATTTACTTTTAATATGTTTCTGCATTTCATTACATTAGCAAACTAACACAAGTACCATTAAAAAGCCATCTTCATGTTAAAGTATTATCTAGTGCTCTCTCCCTTTTTTTTGGAAAGTCATCTTTGATTTCCGCTTTCTGACCGCGAGTAAAGGGAAGATCAACAATACACCATGTTTTCTGACCTCTAGCAGAGACAGCATCCTAAAGTATTTTGTGCGCCAGCTGTAGAGGAGGCTAACTTCTCCCAGCAGACAGCACTAGATGACTTTTCAGCACAGGTATGGATGACCTCCATGGGCCAAGAAATCCTCAGCAATAAAAAGATACAGAAGCAAAGCTGTTGTTAAGCCAGCTCTGTCCTGTCACATCTTCACCCCCTCCTGCGTCACCGAGGCATCATTCAAACAGTCCCAACCTCTCTCCTCAACTGCAGCTGTGCTTCTGACAGAAGAGCAGCAGAGGGGCTTCCACTATCTCTGCTTTCAGAGCTCTGTGCAAGAGAAAACTCACACATGCTAAGCTATCACATCACACAGCACCACTGTGAAGAACTGCAAAGCTGGCAGGTGAAAAAAGGACCAGGGGTCTAATATCCTCCACTGTATATTATCACCACATTTAGTCACTCAAAACACAGATCTTCATGATGCTTCAGGTTTCGTATCAAGTTCAACTACAAAAAATATTCCTCAGCCTTACCTCTTTTTTTGCTATGCTTACAGTAAGCTACATTAGCAGTATATTTCTCCTAAAAAGTAGTCAAAAAGAAGACTCTCCAAGCTGAGTTGTTATGTACTTGGGTAATTTTAAAGCTCTGTTTTTAAATGTTAAAAATATTATTTCATCCAACCATGATGGTTCTACTTTCACACAGAATGGAGTAGGCTTATCAATATATAGTTTGACTTTTAGCAAAAAATTATAAGAGGATTTCTGAATACTGATCTTTTTAATACCAGGAAATCCTACTGGTTCTTGAATTTTATGTCAAAGTATTCAAAGCAAAATGCTTCAAGACAGAAAATCAGTGTTTGTTTTCTATCTGCTTTTCTAAAATAAAAGACCATACTTGTGGTCATACCACAATACAATAAAATTGCACAGTGAACTAAAAGCAGTCAGATAGACCTTATCATCCCAAAAAAGATGGGAAAATATGCCTCCTCTGCACCTGTGAAAACAAAGAGAGCACAGCTTTCAAAGTAGAGGAAGAATGACTCTGTCTAATTCCTATGCTCAGGGAATTTGGATGCAGCAATCATTCCTGCTCTGATTATGCAGAGCAGCTCTTTGATTAAAGAGCAATTTCCCCAGGACGTGGCTGTCTGGAGAAGGAGCAGTAACCAATATTCACCTGCGTGAGTCAAGTCATTCAAGTCTATCGTACCCACATGTAAATTAATTGAAACCAAATAGGAAAAGCACAGTATTTCTGATGGAAAAACTGGGTTTCTAAAGAAGCTAGTCAACAGTATCATTTTGGATTTTATCTATCAGAAGAAAATATTGCAGTTTTGTATGCACTGTGTTTACTCTCAAAAGCCAGTACTTCAAGTCAAACTACTGGACTAGCCAGATCTGTTGCCTGCTTTGTAAAATCTTCTCCAAATACTTATAAAAGCACTTTTTGTCAACTACATCTGAAGTAGTTACTTTTAGGACCAGGTTCTTAGGACCAGGTTCTTACCCATTTATGTGAGTAAGTATCTAAATTTCATACTCCTTTTAAACCACTCTCTGAGAAGTATTTGTCATCATAAGTGTGTTGGGCTTTACAGAGCAAATGCAGGTTTCCTCTTGCTGTCAGAAGATTCAAAGCAAATAGTTTACAACAATTTCAGTCCTGCATCTAAAAGTTTACCTGAATATGAGAAACATACCAGGGAACAAACTGGAGTGACAACTACACAGGCTAGACAACAGATCCACAGTTCCATACTTCCCAGCATATCCAAAAAAGAGGTATAAACATGTTCATTAATTAGTATCATAATACTTTGAGTTTCATTGAGTCTTGGCTCCTCAGAAGTTAAAAATTATTTTAAACACGTGATTTCTCTGTACTACCTACTTCAGAGGGCATAATCAGAGGTGGAAGAAATGTGACAGGTTTGTAATGAGCTTCTGTTCTGAGTACCATTAGACCCACAGTTTAGGTATGGGACTTCATGCTTCTTTGCACAAAAACAGCACTGGACACTATTCAAGCGGCTGCTACAGAGCACAGTCATTTTTTCCAGTAGTTGAACTGTGGGAACACACAGGTGTGTGCAGATGGTGCACAAGGAAAGCAGCACACCCAAGGACTGGAAGTTCAAAGTTACTTGGTTCCTTCCAAAGGCATGAAAATGCAGCAGTTAGAATCGTGTCAGGCTGAAATCCAATTAATACTTGTTTTATCAATGCATCTAGACATTTTTGCTATTCATCTACAAGGAATGAAGGACTAAGTGGGACTAGTCTAATTATCTTTAGCAGAGCTAAGCTGCTGCTCAATTTTTTTTTTTACTAATCTACAAATGAGAGCTTTGTGGAGATCAAAGGCTGTCACTAGATTATCGGTCATTACCCCAGCATCTTAAAGATGTACATGCCTGCTCTTTGTCAGATAGGTCAGCATGTTTCATTATGGGGGGTAGGTCTGTTTCACCTGATTTGGTTACTTGTCATATGTATGGTCCTCCATGCATCTCCTCTACAAACTGAGGCAATGCCATAAGTCTGGGGACAGCAGTACTCATTACCTTCTAAAAACACTTTGCTTTCAAGGCACAGATCACCATAGCTGCTACATTATTGTGCAGCTGAAGCTAAGTTTACGTTCTTGCCTGAATTCTTAGCCTAGGATTTATGGGCCATATCAGAATTGCTAACAAAAAAAAAATGGCAGCATGTACACAGCGTCTGAAGCTGACCATCTGACACAGCAGGTTAGATGCTACAGATGTATTATGTATGACCCCTCCACCTTTAGCAGTGAGAACAAGGACAGAAAGGCTATGTGTCCTTACCACTACCCTTTAAAGCAAAAAACACTGACATGCAACAGTTGCTTTCTAACAAAATGGTTCAACACTCTCACTAAACGTATATATTGTTCTTTTTATGCTTAATCTCCATTTAAATCTCTTTTTTTATTCAAGTGGTATTTAATTACATTCTGGATGAAGATAATTTCAAAGCAACAAGAGAAATTTTCTTAAAAACTTGAAACTGATGCTTTTGAATAATTTAAAAGGAGAATGAGTGGCTTTTTGGCTGACTTTAACAGCTCTGACAAAACATCTTCATGATAAATTTTCATCTGGTCAATAGTGCTCACACAGAGGTCTTCTTTGATATATGCATTTCAAAGGAAATAAATCTTGCACAAAGAGGAACTTGGCAAGTGTCTCTAACCAAGAGTGCTTCTTGAACCAAAATTAAGCAACTAAGCCTAATTCATCCTGACCATGAACAGGCTACTATGATAGCTGCTGGGATTTCTCCAGTTCTCCACAAGTACCTTGACAGAAGATGCAATAACCTCAAACAAGTGATTAGTATATCTAGACAACAACCTTGGCATACAGCAGAAAGCTATTTTCATAAAGTTTCATTGTAGTTCTTCCATGTGTTATAATCAGCCTTTTCTTAATGTCTAGTAATCACCACTGTATCTCTGCTGGTGTCCACTGTATCAAGGTTCCCCAGCAAAGGGAAAATCTCCTCTAATTTTTTGAGATAACCCTTTGGCCTGACCCATGAGCCAGTTGCTGACCCACCACATGATGTGTTTATCCAGCTGTATGCTGGACATTTTGTCCAGAAGGATCTTGTGAAAGAAAGTACCAAAAGCTTTACTGAAATCCAAAAAGATCGCATCAAATGGCTTCCCCTGGTCAGCTAGCTGGGTTAGCTTGTAATGAAAGGAAATCAGGTTTGATAAGCCAGATTTTCCTCTCCTGAAGCCATGCTGGCTGTGACATGTGACTGCATAGTCCTTCAGGTATTTGTCAAAACATCCCTGAAAAAACTTCTCCATAAATTTACCAGGCATTGAAGTGAGACTGACTCACTTCAGTCTTACTTACCAGAGTTGTCCTCCTTCTCCTTTCTGAAAACTGGGACAACTTCATCAGCTTCCAGTCAGCTGGGACCTCTCTGGATTTCCAAGACCACACAAAAATCATCGAGAGAGGTTTTGCAATGGACTCATCCAGCTCTTTGAGGATTCTTGGATTAATCCCATCAGACCCCATAGATTTTTAGGGATACAGTTGTAGCAGGAGATCCCCAACTCCACATATTCGATAATTCTGAGAAATAATACTTACAAATAAGACTAGTTAGGCCACGACTACTGGATGTACAGATTTCCTACCTAATTGTATGATGTCTAATCAGCAAGTCAGTGATGGGTATGTTTACTTAAGCAAGTGTGCTGATCCTATGGGGAGAATCAGATGAGACTGCAACTTAGAAGTACTGAATGTTAATTTGATTTCTAGATGCAATCAAAGCCACAGCCAGCGCTATTTGTCTACACTGTCCAGCACACTGGCTGTATTGCCACTTGCCTTTCTTTCATCAAATGCTAAAATGAAATACCAAGTAAATTGCAAGAGCTTCCAAATTCAGTGATAAAAGGCAATCATTGTTCTAATGCCTGGAAATTGTGGAATGAAGATTAACAATGATGAACATCTGGCTATCATCAAATCATTCTTTGAGGATCAGAGAACAGCGTTAGCTGAACCAAAAGTATCTAGTGTTTCTACCTTCATGCACACCAAATGGAAAAATCTTTGCCAGAAAAAGTATCTGCGATCTGCGTATTATAACAAACAGCTGTTCTGAAGCCTAACCAAGTCTCTTTTCCACGGACATAGAGTGTCAGCCAGCAAGGAGCACAGCACAGGGACTGCAGCTGTGCCATGGCAGCCACTTTCTCTACCAGTTGCTGAAGCCAAAAGGAGAAAATTTCCAGGTTGCATCACACCTGCAAGGGTTTGCCCTGATAGAGGATGACAGCTATTCAGATGAGGGAGGCTTAGTTTGTAGTAACCATGATTTGCATGAAAAAGAAACCCCCGAGAAACAGACTACACCAAGGTACACCATGTTTATTAATAAACCAAATGGCTAGGTGACTTACTTTGACACATTTTGCACCTCTTAAGCCCAAGTGTGAACATTAAATAAGAATCAACAGATGCATATCTGTTTTCTGAGTCAGTATGCTTGTTCTTATGTAAAAAGCAGCATTCTTGAGCTGATAGCATTCTGTTATGGGGTACGACAGCTTAAAAGGATGAATATTACACAACGATTTCTTTCAAGCACAGCATACTGGCAAACTTCCATCACTGGCAAACAGGAAGTTTGACCTGGGGGGGATGAACTTCCATAGAATTTAAGAACTCATTAAAATACATAGTTAGGGTTTCTCATTACAGCAAAAAACTTAAAATGTGAATGTAGCAAAAGTATCACAAAGTTGCTGAGAACACAAACAAATTGGTACAGTATTTTTATCATAATTTATTGTCTTTGCAAAACCAAGGAGATGATTTTAAATACTTTTGCTTCTGATGTTCAAGATAAAGGAAGACCCACACCTCTCTGGGGCAAAGACTGAGGAAGATGCAGTAGTGAGAAGAAATCAGATTGACTGTAAGAGAATTGAAAAAAGGGACTCAGAATAAAACTCCACTTTTTTTTAAACCAAAGTGAGGAGGCTGAACAAGAGTTAGAAAATATGAGTTTTAGTTTTTGGTTTCCCTCTCCTCCCCTTTAAAAAAATATAAAGATACTAATTAGGCTTCATCTAGATTTGGAAACAAGATCTGATGAGAAATACAAGATCTTATCCCCACATCCACTTTCCTACTCAATGGCATGATTTTCAAAAAGATCCTTCCCAAACCATGCTTTAATTTTCATGCTTGCTACTAGCTAACAAGCATCTCTTAAATATTGCTCAGACTACACAAATAGTCAAGGATTTTCAGGTTGCTTTAGATCAGGCACATACTAATTTGAAGCAGACATGAAAGACAGTAGGAAGAGAAAGCCTTTGATGCAGAGATACAGCAGGTGTACTGTGCATATGAGTAAAACTGCATCAGTTAGTAAGAAGCAAGCAAGAAACAAATCTCTGGGATTTTAATATTTCCTATAAAATGAAAGCATAGAAAAATAGAAACTGCATAAGGAAATGCTCAGTATTCTCTTTCTCTCTTTTAAGAATAACTGGTATAAATCAAATTACAGATCCTGTGTTTTGCTCAGGAAACACTGCTCAAGTTTGCATATGATACACCTCCAGTAAGTCAAATGTTTCAAGTTTTCTTCTCATGCAAAGTCAAAAGAAGAAAAGACAGAAACAGAGGACAATAATTAGAAGTGAAGTGCCACATTCACTTCTCACAGATGACAAACAGCAAACGAGTAGCAGATCCAAAATTGAGAAGGAAGCAACAAGTGATTAAATAAACAGACCTAGGGAATACATCACATGATCCTTTGTCTGGATAAACTTTCTTTTTAGACAGCTCACAGGTCGCAGATTTTACCAGGTCAGTTGGTAAATACTCACTTAGAAGATTCTATTCATCCCAATGATGATCCTCGTGCCAAGTTTGGATGGCTCCTTACATTGTCATCTCTCCCCTCCCCATTCCCAAACTATTTCATGATGTTTTTATTAGTGCTTCTATATACAATATGGATCTCTGTTTTTCAAACACTATTTGATAAGTGTTGTCCTGTTCACTTTAAAGTTTCTTGGCTATTCAGTCCTTGACTGTAATATAATGTACATCTTCAAAGCAAAAACTCCACCCTAACACACTTAATGAAAGTGCTTACCACCATGTTTTTAACTGTCAAAATTATTATAGCAAATTACCACTTGATTATCAAATATATTGGTTATACAAACATGTTTAATCTGACATGTTCAGAAGTTATTTAATCTAGGAATCAGTAATTATGAGGTCATAGTCACTGCAAGAAATGCACCACCAAGTATAAGCAGACCTTGTCTCCCTCTCTGTAGCTGAGTCCCTCACCAAGTACAGAGCTGTGATCTAACAATCACCACATAGCTAGCATAAATGTGTTGATAGTTATAGCATATCTAAGCTACTTTAAAAGAGCAAAGAACACAGTGTGCTTTAGCAGTTCATTATTAGATGCAAATCATTGTTTACTGCATGAGTATACAGAGCTTACAGTTCAACATTTGGATGGAGCAGAACAAAGATCTTCTTATCCTCACAGAAATGAGCACGCAGCACTTATTCTGAGGGAAGAGCAATGTTTAAACTGTACCAATTCAAAACTTCAAAAATTGCAATGAATTATTTAAAAAAAAGTATAACCATGACTAATTTAACTGTTCATAGCATTACAGCAAGTATTAGCACGGTATCTGCTAAACTGAGAGAAGTTACAACAAAATTATGTCCTGTTCACTATCAGAAGCCCACCATGGGGCAAGCCTGCATTACCTGGTTGTCCTGCAGGCTGCCAGCTTCCTGCACAACTTGTGACGACCTGAGTTTTCATCCCTGTCATCACAGCTCCTACCTGGCTATTCCAACCCTTTCTGCCCGCTCCACAAGAATACGGCTTTGCAGTCCTGTCTATTCATCTATTGCCTGCTTGCTTGAGGCAAAGAAAAGCACTGTCATCCTGTGAAGAATCAATCTTCTCCCCTCATCCAAAAAGTTAACCACAGTTCCTCATCTCCTCCTTTACTGCTTTTCCAGTTTCTTAGACTCCTTGACTATGGCCTGTTGGGGCAGGCTCCTGGGAGAAGTTTGCAGCATTTGCTGTGGCTGTTCCTCTTCTCCCTCCATGAGTCACTCCTGCTCCCCCACACCATCAACCCATGTTTGCTTCTGCTCTTCATCTGGTTCCTTTCGTTCCACACTTGAATTCTTTTGATGTCATCCTAGTCTAATTTCTGCCATAAAGACTGTTCACAACTTTGCCAGCTGCTTTCCCCAGGACACATTCTGAGGCTAAAGTAGATGAAGAGCAAGACAGTCTCTTCAAATTCAGGAACAAACTTTATCATCTGTGGCTAGGGAAATGCACCCACAAATCTGTCCCCAACACTCAGACTCAGCTGATGGAAAAGAAGTGGCCATTCATATTTCACACTCAGAATAGATTTTCATCTTTCCCTTCCCTCTTTCTCTGATGAAAGCATTTGGTTAAGGTATCATCAGAGGGGGCACCTTACCTCTTTCTTTTACCAGTGCACATCTCTAGGTATTGCTATTTCCTCATCCAAACATCATGCTTTGGCACACTCAGTGACAGTAGTAAACCATATGCAAAAGTTTTCATTCTCTGCCTGCCTAGCAGAAAGCCATATGTGTTGCAGCAGTGCCATATTTGCTGTGCAATGTCTTTTATATATACCGACACAGGATATTCACTGTATTCATCCCTAATCTGTTCAGGTCACTCAGAGTTCAGTGTTGCATACACCACCAATACAGACTATCTGGAAAACAGTATTTCTTCAAACACACTGAAGAAGCATGTCAAACACAGACCTCAATCAATGTGACTACCTATAAAAATCCCCAGATTTAATCAGAGCAATAACTTATCAAAGTCCAAATCTTGAAACCCCTTTTGTCTGAAGATTTGGGTCTTCAATTGCTAGTAAAGCACTTCTAAAATGAGACCTAGTGGGAGTAAAAGGAAAGAAGTGACAGGAAAAGAAGAGATTGGGCCCCTCTGCTCTGGTGGGATCCCAGAGTCTGGAGTGCTGCATTCAGCTCTGGGCAGTCCTCAGGACAGGAAAGACATTGGCCTCTTGGAGCAAGCCCAGAGGAGGAACACAAAGCTGATTAGAGGAACTGAGCACCTCTCCTACAAAGAAAGGCTGAGAGACTTGGATTTGTTCAGCCTGAAAAAGAGAAGGCTTAGTGGTAATCTAGTTGTGGCCTTCCAATACCTGTAGGGAACCTACCAGAAAGATGGAGAGAGACTTTTGATGGAAAGATGGATATGACAGGGGAGGAAAAACTGAAAGGACAGGTTTAGACTTGATATTGGGGAAAAACATTCTTTACTGTGATGGTGGTGAGGCACCAGAAGCCTAAAGAAGCTGTGAATATCCCATCCCTTGAAGTGTTCAAGACCAGATGCAGAAGGGTTTTGAGAACTGTTCTAGTGAAAAATGTCCCTGCCCAAGTCAGGGGCTTGGAAATTCGTGGTCTCTAATGTCTCTTTTAACACAAACCATGCTATGATTTCAGCAGCTAGCATCAGATTTGTATTTAAAGTATTTTAGTTCCTCCAACACAGTGTAACTCTTACACACCAGAAAAAAAGAGCTACTGCTTACTTTAATGAGGCAGGCCCAGAAAAAAATATGCAGAAGTTAAATCTTAGAGATTGCATTTTTTATGTTTTAGAAAAAACGTATTCACAGATTCCTTAGAAACCTAGGCACATGGTTCTTCACTGCTCATTCACATCATGGAAAATTGTCAAACCTGCTGAATATAAGCAAGTCAAATGAAACAAAGCCATCAGTCTCCTCTCATGTATCACAGCATTTTCCCAATGAAAGAAGGAGAAAAGGTCTGGATCACTACAGAGGACCTACTGAGTATTTCTTACACAGTTTTTCTCAGGAAAGTGTCAGGAGTCCATCTTAACTCACATACAGGTATGACAAATTTATAATTCAAAATACTTCTTCCAGTCTCCAACCTTGAAAACATACCACGAGACAATAAACTATTTCACGGGCTGTTAGAAAACTTCTGCAGATAAAGTAGTAAGTCTCTGATGTCCTGAGAGGTTCACATCAATTAAACTGTAGTTATAAGTCTTATCTCTAGGAAAATCCAGTACAGTTCACTTATAGCACCATAAGCCAGAATATTTTACAGAAATGAATTACAAAAAAGAGTCTTATCATCAGCTCAAACGCATTTAACCTTTAAAACATGACCTCTTTTCAAGGCAGAATTGTACTTTAAACTCATTAAGGACATATTATGTCAGGGTACTTCATCACAATTTCTGAATGTGTGCCTTGAGAGAAACTTTCCAACAGATGATGCAGCAAGAGAAAAGATGCCTGAGGTTATTCAGTTTTTTGGCTCCTTGATCAAACTCCTTGGAGTAATACAGTCATCGTGAAAACATTCTGCAAACACTAACTCAATAGTATTTCAACGTTTAAATGTCAAAATTGGATGAAAGCAGTATTGTGCAAAAGCACTAACAACTGTTATTTTAGAAAGTGCTTTATCAGGCATTACCAAAGCTGTACTTCTAAACAAAGCAGTTTTCTTGTTTTACTTGCATGCTCTAATGCTTCCCAGACAGAATTTTTGCTGGTAGGCAGCCATGTAAAAGGAATCACTGCCTTGAGGTGATATATCCCATTTTACACTAGACACATTCTTATTTTAACAGCAGCGCTCTAAAAGCTGAATGCTTCACATCAAATATTTTTAGACCTAGATCAGGTAACAAATTTGCACACACTTTTCCCAAATCCTTGCTCCACCAGTGATGAGAAATTTAGAGGTTTCCCTCCTGTAGCAGGAGGAAAACTCCAGCTGCAGATTATTCTTCTGTACCTTTCTTCTGCTGCTACAGATGCTCAAGCAAACCCATGCTACCCCTCCCTGCTCTGTTCTAGCACTGCATGTACCAGCACAGTTATCTGACCTGAAACAAACGGCTAAGAGAAAGCGACCACAGAAAAAGGTCAGGAGCTTTGTTCACTTTCTTTTTTAAATGAATCTGAGAAGTGGAACACCTGACAAACAACAAGAGCAGGTAATTCCTTCAGTGCCTTTTTAGCACAGACATAAGCCAAGAGCACATCTTTTCAAAAAGAAAAAAAAATGCCTGGAAAAAGCACATGCCTGGGAAAAGCACAAACTGTCATAACATTTTATTTACAAAAACTGTTACTTTCACCTTATTCTGTCAGTCAATTCCCTTTGAAAAGAAAAAAAAAAGGATTAAGAGGAATTTGCTTATTCTCGAAAACTCCCAAATGAACCTCACACTCCCTCTCAGTCCCTGTCCTTGCCATTCCTGTAAATAAAAGAAAAAGACTCAGATAAAATCAAAACGTTCTACAAATTTCTTATTATGCCTTTTTGTTGGTGATGAACCATAAGCCTTTTGTAGATTGGAGAAAATTTTTCATTAGTCACCTGCTTTTTCACATCTTGCATTACATAAAAGGCCACACAGCACACTCAGCATTAATTATTAATCTAATCATGTTATCAAAGTACCAGCTAAGCAGGATCTTCAGAGAAGATACAATTCCTCTGGTGACACCCAGTTCAGAAACTTAATAACCACAGAGCCCGGTGAACTCTGCCCTGAGACACTTGCTTCTTTTGAAACACACGGATCTTGACATTGATGTGAATCAGAAGCACTGCATGCATGCTTTCTCTTTGAACTTGCTGGAAATTAATGGATTGCTGAAAAATCTGCACTGCAGTGTAGGTAGCAATGCTTTTAGGAAGCCTGTAAACCAATGACAGAGTTCAGCGCTTGGTTTTGAAATCTAGAGACAAGCCACAAGAAAGTGAAAGTGCTTAGAGATGAAAAGATCTAATTCTTTCTGCACTAAGCAGTCCAAACAAAAGATGTCTAAAGAAGAATCTTTTGCTGATTTTGACTTCATTTGCTGAAAGCAGAACAAATACAAATAATAGTTTTGCTGACCCCAGTGAATGTTCAGTATATAAGGAGCCCTTTACAGATTTCAGAGGAGATCTCAATTCAGCAGCTGTGGTCTTATTGCCTCTTCCTTGGCATCTCAGGTGATTAAAGGTCAGTCTTGTTAAATCCTCCAGTCACCCCTGCTTTCTTAGTCTTTTTTTGCACTGTAATGTGAAATTCAAACTTTTGTTAGACATCTTTACAAAGGTCTGAAAATGCTGTTTAATGTGTTTGGGTTTTTTTTCATTTATTACAGTCATTGTTGTTACCATCACCATTATTATAATAATTAAAAGGTTCTTCACCATGAGGTAGTTGGGCACTGGAAGAGGCTCCCCATGGTATTGGTCACAACATCAAGCTTGAGAAAGTTCCTGAAGTATTTGAACTACACTCTTAGGCATACAGTGTGATTTTTAGGACCATCCTGTGCAGGGCCAGGAGCTGGACTTTGATGTCCTTTGTGGGTCCTTTCCAACTCAGGATACTCTATGACTCTGATTTCCCAAGAAGAAAAATAATTGTTGTTGACATTGAAAATACCATTGCAATCTCAGCCAGTAACCACCACAGCAAATCAGTTACTCCCTGCAAGTTTCAGGCACTGAAAACTTGAGCAGACACCTTTTTTTCTTACATTGCTCTTCAACAATAGAGAAACAGATGATGCTATAAAAATAATGAGAAGTCTCCCTATACTCCTACCTTGTCCTCAACAGAGTAGGAGTGCATAGCTCACAAATAAATAACACTTCTGGGATAAATTCTGCTCTCTTCTCTTGCTTTTCAATTAGAAAAACAGTATGTGCTACTAAGTGTCATGTGATACAACTTTGACCCTGAGGAAGTGGAGAAAATGTTGAAATTGGAATCAAAACAGAACTATATTTACTTAGGAAAGACAGATCAAGGTCTCTCTGTTGAGACAGAAAGCAGGAGTATTAAAAAAATACCTCCAGCTTTATAAGACAATGAAAAAAAAATAAGCCAATACCATTCAAGACTTTACCTTACATTTACTAAGAATTCAAGTAAAGTGTAAGCTCTCCCTAAAATAGACAGCAGACATCCCAGTATTAAGTATTACGCTAATCACAAGATTAGATCAGGGCTCTTGTGGGAAGGAAAAAAATGAAAAAGAGACATGAACAAAGGATTTGAAAGTACTGTAAAAGTATGTTATTAAAAATTCAAAAATCTGTAAACACATCTCCTTCAATGCCATCAGTACTTCAGAGAAAAGAAATCAAAAACAAACCAAAATTTTTTCCCCTCTCCCAATAGCGTATGTTCAACGTTAAGTGGAATTTTGATTTTTGCTTTTTAAAACAGTTGAAGACAGTGGGCCTCAAAAGTTACTGGGTGGATCAAGTCAACACTTCCCTATTCTGTAGATGTTAAACAGGAAAATGGGAAGCCCTAAAACCCAACTACAGTCACGAATCTCATTGAACTCTGTTCCAGCAAAGAGACTGCCAGACCAAGCCTGGCACTCCCCCAAACATGCTGCAAAGTAAATCCCACATGACTGGGTCTGTACATCAGGCAAATGCAGATGTACTTGAATAAAGCACACTGTGCTTTCCTTGGATCACAGCAAGGGAGGGGATGCAATCTGCAATTTGGAAACTGTCAGGAAAGAAACACATTCCATCTTTTAACATCTACTGATATGACATCATTTCAGTGCTTTGTTTCTTTAAGAGAGAAAAAGTTCGGCACAATGTGTAAATAGATATTTGATTTTTACCCATTTTAAAGCAGCCTGTTTGACAATCAAGCTTTATAGACAGTCCTGACACAGAGTAATTAATGATGCAATTGATGCTTTGAACCTTCCTCCAAGGCCAATGACAAGTTGCCCTATGGGCAAATGAGACTGGCATGAAGCAGCATCCTCCAGAAACCCACCCAGCCTCACACTCCAGGAACAGCAGCCAGAGTCCACAACCTGCCTGCAAGGGGCCTCCACAAATTGCTCCCATCTTAAACCTGTTATCTGGGGTACTTATTACACATTTCCAGTGAGCCATTTCCCTGTCTTTCCTTGCTCCCACAGCTTCTTCTATTCTATCTACTGGCAAACAAAACACATGAGTGATCTGAACACAGCTACAACACAGCAGGGCAATTTCTGTGCAGTGGGATATGCATGCCTTCAGGAATCACTGTGTTTTGTACTGCCTTAGAAAACAAATTCTGCCTTTGCACCTACAACAAGCAAACTTAGAGAATAGAATGACAGGGGTAATGAAAATCATTAAGTCAATTTAATTCATTACAAGTGTTCCTCTTACACTTACTACATCAAATTTTATAATGCATATACCTGCTTTGATGGCAAACAAGTTTTAGAAATAGTTAACACTACAGTTGACAGAAGGGCTCGAGTTGTCAGAGTAGCTTTATCACTTCTCCTGTGAGGTGAATACATCACCAATAGCCCATATGGGAGCAATAAAAGCCAGGATGAGAATACAGCGTCTCATGTTTGCCACCTTGCAAAGCCAGTAGTGTACTCCTGCCTTGCAGGAATTACATATCTTCACAATTGCCAGTCCATGAACTCTAATCCTGGTCTGACTGTCCTCTGCATAGCTGGAAAATTATATGTGCCATTAGCCATCATCCTATCAGAATAAATCTGTACTCAATGCCACAGTACTACTCACTTTTCAATACATACCAATTCAACGCAAATAATTGAAAAAACCTCCTAAAATCCTCTCCCCTTTAAGCTAGTAGAGCTGCTACACTTGCAGATCATGGAGGTGTCTTCTTCCAAGCCAGAACCTGCCTAACACTTACACACTGAAAACGGAAGTACTTCCCAGCACTTCAAGCTCAAGAGCAGCTCCTTCCATTCACTTAAGAGGATTCATTAACAACCATTTCCCTAGACTCAAATTTGTCAGGCTCAAAACCCATTCACAGCTCAGTCTCTGCTTCTTAAACCAATTTCAGGCCTTAGTTGTCAAGAATGGTGCCAGTGTACAGCAGAAACAGCAGAGTACATTAAGTGTTCAAGGCCATGTTCTGTTGCCACTGCTGAAACAGACACCCAGTATCTCACCTCTTTATTTTGTGCCTAACACAAGGCTAATTCTCAGCACATGCACTGGATTACAGAAATATTTGGGCTACCATTTCTCTTTTCGCAAAAAAAGGTAACTTCACAATTGGTCCTTTGTCTTTCATCTATTTGTGATTTGATATCTAATAGCACCAACCACTTCATATGAGACACCAAACAGTTCTTATAATTTGAAACTCCAAAATAAAATCTTGACAAGAAATTTTTTCCCTTGTGTTTTAAAGAAAATAATCAACTGAATTACTTTAAGTTGTACTAATTCAAGAATGCATGCCAGTTCCACAACTGAAATGAAAAGCAGGTACATTGCTTAAATTTTCCAGGGGATGGTTTGGCTTAAAAAATCTGGAACCACCAAGGGAGAACCCTCTTGGTGTAAAATCTGGGATTGAAGAGATTACCCTGAAACCTGTCTTCCTGTGCATTACAGAGAGTGCATAAGCAATTCAAAGAAACATGGGCAGCTGGAAAACAGAAATAATGAAGAACACGGCCATTTTCACAGCTCTCCCTAATTTGAGTGAGATGAAAAGAATCTGAGGGCTTTACATTGCCAAACACAGAGGTCTGCACATGTCTACCTAAATCTAGCAACAAAAAATAACAAAAGCAACCATGGGAGGCTATGACACTATCAGCCTCAAATGACAGTGGTTCCAGAACATCAAGAAGAACTCTAACAAATTTCCAAGCTCCTACACAGCCCATACAGTATCTCATATCCTCTAGGACACTACTATGCCTCTTAAGAGCCTTAAATTTAAATACAGGTGAATATAAAGTCATCTTTATTAAAGCACATGAATCACTGAGACGAACAGCAATCAAAAACACCATAGAGTGCACATAGCTGAGCCACACAACCTCACAACCCAATCAGCCCAGTTGTAAATCTGACCCCATATTGCTTTAAAAAGCAGTTACACCCCTAGCAGGGGACAGCCACTCATCTCGTGGTGGAGAACACTCGTTGTGCAACAGCTCTATCTACTAACACAGGATTCACATGGTCTGTGGTGAGCAATGTCCACAGCAAGGCAGTTTCCAGCATTACTCCATTCTTAAATATGAGTTACAAACTGCCAGAATGCTTCTTCTCAGGATAGTGAACTGTTGAGAGATTTACAACAGAAGAGATTTTCAAAGGAACCCAGACCACATCCCTCAGAAATTGCCTTATTCTATAAAGTGCTTGCTTGCAGTACTTAGAAGGCAAAAGCTGGGTGCAATGCCATATCTACACAATTCAGTAAACACTGATCCCTCCAGTCCTTGAGCTGCTTTTCCCATCCAGAGCTGGAGGTACAGCAGCACATTTGTCCTTTTGCAAATCTAATCATTTGTTGGACTGATTTTAAGACTTTCAGTTTCAAAGAGTAGCCAAGTCATAGAGATGTGGTTTTCTAGCATCCATAAAGTAATAGCAAAAGCCTCCTGCTTTAGCAGCATGTCTCTTGTAAATAGTAATTTCTTGTATCCAGTACAGAAAGATCCAATACACACCTATGGGCCCCTCACTGGCAGTAGTGGTCAGTAGGAAGTAGTGCTGTAAAGGTTATCACCTACTTCCCCATCTCTTCTGATCTATGAAGAGCTCCCTACAACGCTTTCTGCCAGAGCCTGAATAAACACTTCTTTGAAAGATCAACAGCACTCCAGGACATGGTAAGCTGAGAAAGAAGGATCTCAACATGTGAAAAGTCCACTCTTACAAAGGGCTGTTAAGAAGCAAATTCCTTCAGTCCAGGTAATTTCCTCCTCTGGTCCAAAATAAAAAGGAAGATGATGACATAAAGCTTTTTGAGGGCTACTTTAGGGAAACAGCCCAATGGGATAAGTGCTAGGGAGAAAGCAGCACTCTCTGGTCAGCTACTCCAGCAGGATGGCATGCAGTCCAGAGTGGATAGTATAGGCACTGCCATGCTTGCTGTCATTTATTCCATCACTGACACACAGAGAAGCAAAGGCCTTGGCTGCTCTCAGGTAAATGGGAAACGGTGCAGAAGGACTTATCCAAAGGTCAGGAGCAACACTTAAGCCCTTAAACACCAAGCAAAAGATGCCCTTCCTTCTCACGGGTATTGTCACAGATCCTTCCCAACAGCAGCTCCATATGACTCTCTTAAGCAAGGTGCAAACCCCAAGTACCTCTGCTACCTCTAATCCCCAAAGAGCAGCTCTGCTTCTCTCTACACATCTTAGTCCCAAGCTTTCCTTTAGCAACCCTCCAGATACAGAGTTTTGGCTTGGTGATGGACAAGCACCCCTGCCAGTGTCTCTACTCCTCACAGTGATGTAACAACTCAACCACTACTGATACCTTGATGAGGCTACCTCAGGTCATGCTTAAAATCAACTAGGAGCTACTCAGGGTGCAGAATGAAGCCACCACTTTGACCTGACAAACAGGTAGTCTTGTGAGTTGAGTATAAAGTCAAAGAAGCTTTCTAGTTGCACCACAGATAATTCAAAATCTAGAGGAGAAAGTGAAGCAGAAATGAAAATGCTGCATGCTCTCTTGGTGAAGCTGAGCCAAGAAACAACAATACATGGGCAGCAGATCACAAACTAGCTTCAAATTTGTCAGTCTTCCATGAAAAAAATAAACAAAATCCAGCAAACTACATTTCCTTTTACGAGACAGAAATGTCTAAAAGAAAAGTGGAAAACTTTGAGAAAGAGAACTAACTGGTTCTGAAGGGACTATACTGTTAGCTTCAGTGCATGCTGTGGGACAAGTGCCATATGGTTCAGTCTACAAAAACAAAGGTCACATCCATCATTGCTTGGCATCATTATTCCACAACTATGCACACTGAGCAATGACCCATTACACGTTACCTCAACATGCCAGTAAGCAGGTCAATGCATCCTGTACAGAAACTTGGACAAAAGGTTTCTCTCGCCTTTAGATCTCTCCATCAAGACTTTTCATATGCAAATATAACTATCCAAGTAATTATTGGATTGATTGATATCACTGACATCACACTTGCATACGAAAATTCTGGCTTATCTGCACAATTGCCTAACTCTCCAAAACAAAACACTGTTCTACCAATATCTGGCAGCCTAGGTAAACATGCTGAGGACCAAGACATGAAACAGCAAGTCCACTTGTTGATCAGTGCTTCTCTGTGGACCAAGATACTTCTGCAAAGGTATAATACAGATAAGTAAGTTTCTTCAAAGAATTTCATCTCATGATGCACCCTAATTTCAAACATTTGATCTTTACAGAGGTGCTGCCAGCCACATTCACTAGTACTTTATTTGGCTTAAAGTAGGCAGAGGTGGGGAGATAAAGTTCACAATTTACAACATGATACTACTAGTCCTAAATATTTTCTGACAAACCTTAGAAAAGAAATATTTTCATATTTTCTGCCTAAAGTTAGGTAGTTTTACAGCTAGATTACAATATATTCTTTTTTACCAAGGGCACAGATCTTTAAATATTTCCTGTAGTCCGAAAGCATTTCAGCAACATTAATTCACTCATGACCTGCCAGGGCTGAACAGTTGCCCTAATTTTATTCCTGGAGAAACAGCAACACAAAACCTGGCAGACTTCACTTGTAGTACACCAAGTCTTTGTAGGACTCTGGTGCCTTCCCCAGAAACAGTGACCCCCTTATTCACCCTCCATGGTCCCACAGTACTGCCAACTTGATCTTTCTGTTGTGCTAGAGTACTGCAAAACTTTTGGGTTTAACTGAAGCCAAGTAAGCACTTCAGGGTTTGACCTTTTAAGTACATTAAACTCTATGTACCTTTTTATTCAGCAGTTCATAACTATCATATCATTAATCAATACTACACCTAGCCATTGCGAACCAATTAACAAAAACCAACAATATGAAAGAGGAAGGTTTTGGAAAGAAAACAGAATAATTTGTTTTCCTATTGAAAAGAAGTTACAGAAGAATGAGAATTAACCTTTTTCAACATTAAAAAATGACTTCTCAGAAAGAGATTTCCTGGATAGTTCTCTTTTACTGTATCTTATTATCCTAATAACAAATCTAAAGCTTCAGTGTTCTACACAAGCTACTGCCTTACTGAATAGCTAGAAAAAAAGTTCTGGCAGCTCTGGTTATGAAATTGCAGAATGTACTTTATGAAACAAAGTGTATTCCATTTCATGCAGGGAGAATCAAGGCTAGTAAAATGAGGAGTTCCATGAGGAGTCTTGTCATAAGAACGTATAATTTCTAAAAAGCCAAGTGAAACAGTATCTACTTAATTATGGATGATTATAAGCCTAGCTAGGCACAACACATTTAGTGAAAATTTGATTTGTTTTATACGCCAAAGCTTCAATCACAATTTAAATCCTTTAAATCTGTATTATCTTTACAGTGCAGTAATTACACATCTGCAAGAGACAAGCAACAGCAAAAGCCAAACCCAAGACAGAATGTGATGTGCTGGGTATTTCCTTTGGAAAGGAGGATGCTGTAGTAAATACTGCTTTTGCCAGATCGGGGATGGAAAAAAATGTGGGCATGCACCTGTTAAAATTCACATAATTCAAGAAGACATGAGGGCTTGTGACACAGCTGTTCATGCCCACCTTAGACCTTTGTTATTTACTAGTATGATTTTCCAAACTATACTGAAGATGTGTCAGGGTGTCTAGAGGGCTTCTATTAGTGGCATCCATGCTACATTTATGTATGAAAATCCCTACTACTAATTGTATGTTCTTGATTTTTTTCTTCTCAGAAGTTCAAGGACATGAGATGGTATCCATTTTTTGCTCCTTTTTGTTTTTTTGTTTAGTATGCAAGAGGCTTTCTTTAAAGGCAAAAGTAATCAATCAAACAACACATACAAGCAACCAAACCCTCATTTTATCAGATGTGTTATTTCAGGAAGAAAGGGGCCCAGCAATCTAACAAAAAAAAAAAAAAGCTTTTTCCTCAATATCAAATATAACACCCTATCAAATTTTACTGACCTCTGCAGATATTACAAGCCTGTCATTGTGTTTAAAAAACAATTTCCGATGTTGTATGGGTGTAACAGATACTGTATCTAGCTCAGAAGGTAACTGCAGCAGCATCAGCTACCAGTGACAGGATTCTTTTTTCATGTTGAACTTGCCAGGTTTTTATTAAAACTGGGCTACAGGAATTAAGTATGTAAACAGTGATCTAAAAAGCAGCTGAGAACACACATTCTTCATCTGTTTAATTAATTCTGGAATTTCAAAATGCAGAGCTACTATAAAATAATGTTTTTCTTACAAGTACGGTGAGAAAGAAAATATATCTCCTGACATAGTGCTGTCCCAGTCATGTTCTGCCTGATCTTTTGCTATTTACTGTTTATTTCAGTATTTATTACTCTCAAATTTAGACCAAAACACATAGAATTTGCACACAGCTGATTATCTGAAATAGTATTTGCCGTCATTTCAGCAGCTACCAACTGGAAAAACTCACATTGACTAACTCCTTCAGCCTACTTACTGTCATGGATATCCAGAGTGTTATGAATATTAAAAAAGGCTTTTCCAAGCACTCAGGACAAAGTTTAAATATGTCATAAAGGCAGTTCACACTCCCCAGATTCACCCAAGAGGGTACTGCTGTGAGCAAGCAGGCAGCAGGCACAGCTCTGGGTGGTTTCACAACCAGCTGCTGCCCCTGGAGCTGAAGGCACCATCCTGCCTGCTCACTCAAACCTTCTGCCACAAGCACACAGCAGGGGAAGAGGAACTGCACATCCTATGGGTGCTGCTCCAGAGCTTCAGAGTATCCAAGTGGGCCCCCTCCATCCCGCAGCAAAACTTGTGGATGCCCCACCCCTAGGAATGTTTCCTGTGAAAACATTCTCCCAGCACAGCTGAAGGGTAGGACCCACTATGAGTTGTGGAAGAAGCCTACACTCAAGCCTCCCCAGCCAGTCTCATCTGAATTATGACCCTTTCTGCTCTCTCTCTTTCCAGAGTCCCTAGTTTTGTTCAGGCTCTGTAGTGACAGCGAAAAGGCTATAGTCATGCAGGCACAGACAAGGACTGCACATCAACATGTTTCATCCCTAAGCAATCACACAGAGTGAATAACCATGCAGTGAGGAGTGATACTGAACTTTCTTATGTTTCCCATTTTGCTAGATTGAGGCTGGGAAAAATGTGGGCACACACCTTTGACATCGGAGCCTGGGCCTGACACTAACTCAGCCTCCCAGGACAACATTATTCATCTCCTGGGAAAGCAGGGATAGGGGCTACACAGCAAAGAGACACAGATATTTCTACTTGTTTCTGCAAGCTTTTTTGTACCTGTTTATTGCTGGGTTGTTTTCACAGAAGTAAGAGTATATTGGGGCAAGATCTCATGGAACAACAAAATTACTTCAATGGTTCTCTGAAGGAAGAAGTTGCCCCTCACATTCTCTTTTTTCTCACAGCAGCTCTGTCTACCCAAAAGCACTCCCAGTCCTTCACCACACCCTCCGTGATCACCCCTTCCTTCCTAAAGGGCACTGGGATGAGTGCAATGAGGCAGAGGAGGCTCTCCAGTAGCACTGTGCTGCCACATCAGCTCCATCTGGGACACTCCAGTCCCTTAAGAAGGGAAGTAGAACACTATACACTGTAGAACTCGCCATTTACCTTACGAAGTAATAGCCTTTGACCAGTACTAGAATACCTTGATTTCTCAAACAGAGATCCAGAAAAGCTTCCAGGTACCTAACAACCCTGGAAGCAACTGTCCTGGGTATGAAGTCCTATCATGGACCACAGAGCTAAAGGAATGCTTCATCTAGAAAACTGCTAGTGGCAAGAATCTCTATGAAAATAAATACAAGGAAGGAGAGTAGGTTACTCATAGCAGATGCAAATTTAAGTCATTAGTTGTAAAAAACTTCACATTTCCTTGTGAAATATCAAGGGAGCTGCCTCAAATTAACTAGAGGACTTGAGTTCAAAGAGACAAGCAGCCCTGGGAGAGGGGGAGGTTGAAAAGAGCCAGGAAGAAAAAGTAGTCAAGATAGCAGCAGAAGAGAAGAAGTTGAATATGGAGACTAGATGTCATAATGCAGCAGGTAGGTGAGTTGCAACATACCAAGAAGAAACCTTGAGTGAAATCTAACTTTGACTCACTGAGGTTAGCTGAGATGGTGGACCTGATGCAACATCTCCATAAGTGAAACTTGCTCCCTTGCCTCCCTCCAGAGTGCAGCTACACCCCATCCGCTTCCTCTTGCCTGCACAGATTCTCCTCTGACCCCTTGATCAGAGCACTCAGCTCACTAAACCACAGAAAACTAAGTCAGTGAAAGAGCTAAGAATTCCCTCAGCATAGCCAGCACAGCAAGCTGACTCATCTGACTGAGGGCAATCTCTTGCAACTGCACAATGGGGGCAGCAGGAGCATGCAAAGCAGGTCAGTCCTCCCTGGCAGCAGGAAGACCCTTGCCATCTTAAATGTCTGAGCAGGGAACCAATGCAGGAGAAAGAGGAAGAAAGAGCAAAGGAGGCAATGTTTGCTACCCCCAAATGGAGCAATGTAGTGAAGAGGAAGTAAGAATGGTTGATTTTTATAACAACGCCCCTAGGACAAAACCACTGACAGCTACTGAAAGGGAAACTGTGTGGATTCAAGACCCAGAACAAAATTTAATACTAGATTACTGACTGAAATACACTAGTTTACTCCATTACAATGATTCTATGCTTTGTCTTTACTCTAAGGTTTCACAGCTTGCACTACTAATCACAGTTTAAGTTTTCTTTTCTCAAGAGAAATTCATAGGAAAGTGATCCAAATAGAGTTTATAACACCATCATCAACACAGAACAGAAGCAAGGCACTACTAGTGGTGCCAATAACATCTGATCAGACAGAATACAAAATATGCTTTTATATATACAGTAATTGCAGCACTTGAAGCTACTTCAAAAGCACAAGGACATTGTACCCTGTTTCCCTGCTCTCTAATTATGAAAATGTTGTTTTGAGAATGAAGTGAACGTAGTACAGTACATTTGCACAAAGGTCATCAAAACTCTGTTGACTTTCATCACAGGCTGTTGCTTCAAGAGATGAGCATTGCTGACCAGTAGGAACTGAAGCAAGAGCAGAGTCCATCTTATCTTATTGCCCTGCCTGCACTTACCATTGTAACACTGAGATTATATTGATCATTAAACCTGTAAGAGTCCAGGTGATTTTCTGCCTTCTTAGCAACCTGGGTCACTCCACTAGCAGTAATGCAAAGAAGGGAGCACAGCCACAAAGCCAGGAGCAAAACCTGACTCAGCTTCTCACAAAAGTACAGCCTTGAGTTTTATAATCCAGCCCCTACTTTCAGTGAAAATGGACACCATAGCCAGTTTCAGGACATTATCTTGATTATTTCTAAATCTTTCTTTGAATCAGACTTCTCATATTAGGCATTATTTTCTCATACTGAGTGCTATGATACTCAGACATTCAGTTAATCAAAGTAATTCAAGATGTTGAATCAAAAATTATGATGCTCAAGAACACAACAGGCCTGAACATTTGCATTTAAAGGCCAGAAATGTGTGCTTTCATTTACTTACCTTTTTGCTTCTTCTAAGTGGCACAGATACTCATAAGCAATATTCTGACGCCTCCTCTCATCCATTTCCTCTGCAGAAAGCCTTTCATCATCCACAATAGCTGCAAACAGAAACCCATATCAAGTTATACATGATTCAGTGTGATTTTTAGAATAATTTTACTTAGAATCTGGGTGAATTACTGAAGAAGGGAAATTAAAATAGTTATCACTTCTCTTCAAAAGAGTCCTTTTATAGTACAGTGCATAGAGATGCCTAGGTCACCAAGGGTATTCTATCTTCTCTACGGTGAATTCCTTATGTTTCACTTATTCAAGACCAGGCATGTACTGCTCTGAGGGCATTGCCTGGTTTGGGGGCAGGATGGAGCACTCAAACATGGTGGGGCTGAGGCTGGGAGCCAGCAGGGCTTCAGCTTACACATCCTCAGAAGAGTTTGAGGACTCTCATGAGGAAGCTCAAGGCAAGAAGCAGGTAGAGCAGCCCCATGCTCAGCAGATCCTCAACAATAGAGACAAAGACAACACACTGCAAAGCTATCTCAAGGACAACGTAGGAATTGACTGCAACTTCAGAAACGAAGGAGAGTGCAACATGCTGAGCTGCCTCCCACTGATGGAGGTGATGACTGTTGTAATCAAATGAACTATCTGTGGTTTCTCCTACTTACTGCTGCAACCTCATCATCTCCCATAAAAACACTTCCAGCCTATTAAGGCTGTCTGCGCACATCTCCAGTTCCAAATGATCCCAATTATTTACAGCTACTACCTAGTGACTGGTCGTCACTTCTCAGAGTACAGAGGAGGCCTCTGTGAGCAGCTCTCCAAGTCTTCCAAATATTTCTAGCAGTTAGTCTGAAGGAACATACTGTCATGCTGACTTCTAGATGAATTTCAGCCACAGTGGGACTTTTGCAAAAAGCCTTCAGCAGAAGCCAGTTACCAAAATTGACACCCTATTTGTACTAATCTGAATGTTGGATGAGATCATCTTGAAGGTATCTTCCAACCTTGATGATTCTGTGAAAAATGTGGTCCTACATTCTTTCATGTTTTCAGCCACATGCTCACGTCATCTCTCATGCCATAACTGGCAACGTAGTGGCTGGATCAGTGAACCAGAACAAGGGGCAGCTCTTGCTAAAGAGTCCTGTTTCTGGGAGGATTAACTCCCTGATCTGAGCCACCATACACTTGCAGGCACAATGGTGCAGGCCCAAGAGTGGGGACACAAATGCAGGGCTGGGCTAGCTGCGTTCTGTGGCATCCTGTGAGCTGACAACATCGTGACACATCCTCAGTGAAAAAACACAGCCCCTGCTCCTCCAGAAATGCCCTGTGACGTGCTTTGTTAGTTCCATTCCCACACAGACTTGACAATTGTTTCAAGTAGTGGATAAACATTTTCTGGTAATAGATACAGGCAACTCAAGTAAAAGGCACTTAAAAACAGCAGTGCTCCAGGCTTTACATGCATTTACTGAGGACACAAAAGAAATTACACTACTCACTCTCATTTTGGACTGATGCTACCATACATTTGTTAAGGTCTTGAATAGCTGCTTTAAGCTTTGTAGTTTAAATTTTAATGACCACATGGGAGTTGATATCTCCCATCTTCCTTTCCTTTAAGATTGCTCTTCTTAATTACACAGATGTTTCATACACTGATCAAACAAATACATGACTTGCTCAGAGTTTCTTTTAAGTCTGATAGCTCCAATAAGCATGACTCACTCTAAAATGAGCTCTCAGATGCTGTAATCAGGCTATTGCTTGCCATGAACCAAAACATTTGTTTGGAGGCAAACATGGGATGCAGACGGTAAAACACTGTGCGTGGCAAACTGGCCATGGAAGCTTCCCTAGTACTGCTCTTGCCCTCACCGCCATCAGCACAACCAGATAGGTCGCTCCCAGCTCCATGACATAGCTCCTCTGCTGCAGAGGGCTCCTGATTTCCCAGAACAAGGGAAAAGTATTGACAAGCCCCCACACTGAAACATAATAAATCATTTTATTGTTTGCAACACCAAGATCACTGGCCTGTTTTCAAAAGTTCTCCCAGGTACGAGCGCTCATAAATAGAGACAAGTGCTGTCAGAAGAGCCCAGCTGATTGTCTTAGCTGGCTGTGGTGGAACAACTAATACCAGGCCAAGCCTTCATCCCCCCCATGACAGCTCCCATGCCCTGTTCCTTGTAACTTGTTAAACAAAAAGATGACTCAACATAGCCATAAGCAAATCAGAAAAAAGGCAGCTTGTCTGAAGATAGGTGAAGGAAAACCACATGACCCATTTGATAAGTATCAGTCTAGGAATTAACCTGAATAACACTAATGCTTTACAATCTAGTCCTGGATCTGCACATCCATGGGTGCCACCCAATCCCAACAAAGCTATCCCAGGTAAAGCAGCCTTGGCCAGCCTCAAATACCTCATTAAAATTATTTGTGAAGATTGATTCTGGGAGTGGATGAAGGCATCAACAGATATTGTGGAATGCAATAGTTGTTCTGCTTAGCAAACACTGCAACACTGAGAGGAAATGGCAAGACTCAAAAACAAGTAACTTGTAGACACTGGGAAGTGGAAAACCCAGCTCCTTTTCTAGAGGAGGTATCAGCAGCTCACAAGTTGGAAATCAGACTTCTTTCCTGCCAGGGCCAAAGCAACTAAAGTTTCTATGCTGGATATCTGAGCACTGAAAATACAGAGCACAAAGAATGCCAACACCTAAAGTGCTAATCCTGGGAGGAGTCTCTTACAACACCAGCTTCCAAGTCTGATTACACACTTAACCCTCCAGCATGCACTGGCTTCAAAGCAACTGTGCTATCACATCAAGAGTGGTTGCAGACACAATTTCATAAACAAAAATGTCGACCTGCAGGATAAAGGTGGCCTCAGGACTGAGTTGAAGAGGCAATTACTTTGAAGACTTAGGTCCTTAAAGTCTAGTCTATAATAATATATTTTGGCAAGGGCTTCAGTCTTTGACTAGAACCCTGTATACATCTTTCTTCAAACATCCTGAGAGCATCCATCAAGCCAGCCACACCAAGTTCAACACAAAAACAAGTTTGGTTTGGAGACTGAAGTCTTTCTGCTTAACAGAGCAAGATTAGTCAGAAGACTAGGAAGATTGATGAAAGAATAAACGTATTTCTGCTATATCAGTAACTTTTTGATAATGCTCAACTCACAAAGGAAGAGAGTGCTGCAATAAAGGCTGTTATGTGGCAGAGTAATCAGGGCTGGGCATCACCTGAGGACCTCTACCAAGCAGGATTCTGACACAAAATGTTCCAGCTGAGAAGATCCAAATGCCATAGACCAAGGCACACTCTACATGAAAGCAATACAGAGGGAAAAAAGCATCTAAACAACATCTTACAATTAAATTCATTAATTATGTAACTTAATTTAAAATTGAGTGGAAACATCTAAATTATTTCTTTGAAGAGGAAGCATTAAGAGTGCATCTGGACAACCAACAAGAACTAATAAAAGTCTAGCCTTAAAGCTCTCTATTTCAATTAATTTTAGATGTTGACACCCCGTTAGCCAAGTCAGTAGACCCAAAACTTGCTAAGACACCAAGTTCACTCAGACACTTCCTCATGAAAAAGCACTAAGGAAGAGGTTGTATGAAACACATGAAACAGTGAGCAGTACTAAAGTTTACATTGCTTTAATGAGATATATATTCTGGTGCTCAGTAAGGTGCACCAACTTTCTAATTCTTCCCACAATTGATTCAACAGAAATCAAGTAACATTCTACTAGCAGCTTCCTACATATGTATATATGTATTTCCTACATATGTATATATGCATATTCTACATACTTAGCACAAAAATAAGTGTTTACTAAGGAGGTTTCCTAAATTGAAAATTTGGCATATTATACTTACGTGCACCCTCTTTGTTCTGAAATTGTCCTGTGTAGGCAGTATCTAGGACTAATTAATGTTTGGGGTCTGATTATGAATTGCAAAGACTTTCTGGTGTGCCCGGATCTGAGATAGCCACTCCAGCTGTTGGCAAATTCTTGGAGCTATGCCAGTTGCTGACCACAGAGCTGACAACTCAACTTAAGGCGCTCCGTGTACCTACAGCCAACATGATGCCTGCAGGATTTACTAAATCAGACTTAACATTAATAGACAATGTGAAAACATTTCATATTTCTGGATTTAAGCAAGTTTTCAGAAATAGAGCCACCTTCAGCAATATTATTACTGAAATTAGCAATCAGTCCAAATGCGCAAGAGCTGCTGGAGCCATGACCTTACTAACAGAACCTGGAAAGAGGATCAAAACTTCACAGAGATGTGGTCACTTTACACAAGAATTTTAAAAAACAGTTACTGTCTCTGTAAATGTCATCCAGTTCAGAGTTCATAGTCATATTACATCCATGACAAGGATTTTGGAGGTCCCAAGATCACAGAGATAATTTACATTGATATTGAGTTTAATGGAAATCTAATCATTGTTTCAGTGCCTCACCACCCTTAGAGAATTTCTTCCTGATGTCTAACCTAAATCTATCCTCCTTCAGTCTGAAGCCATTCTCCCTTGTCCTATCATTATCTATCCTTATAAAAATTGTCTTTCTTGTACACCACAATAACGTCTCCTAGAGCCTTCTCTTTTCCAAGCAGAACAACCCCAGTTTTCAGTCTTTCCTCACAGGACAGATGTTTCAGTCTTCTGATCATTTTTGGGGTCTTCTCCTCTGGATCCATTTTAACAGATCAGGATCCTTCTTATGCTTGGGGCTCCTGAGCTGGATGCAGTACTCCAGATGGACTGGAGTGGAGCAGGTATAATCACCTCCCTTGACCTGCTGGTCACAATAGTTTATGTTGGAATTTACATTAATTAAGAGATGTTTCACAGGTCTAACTTGCAACAGTTTGCAAATTAGTCCATGGACCCATGGATTGTACTTTTAAATGGTGCTAAACTTAAAATTTCTGTAATATGTAAGAAAAGAGCATGCAAAAAAAAGTAACATTTGTTACAAATTCTGAATAGAAATTTATGGAACACTTTATGAGGCATAATCCTTAAGTTATTCAGGTATAACCAAAGAGTTTTTCTTATCTTGGGAAAATTGAAGTTGGGAAAAAAAACGTGCATACCTACAACAGCACTTAAGGCTTCCTGGTCATTAATTTTCTCTCACACACATGACTATCTGCAACAGTTCAAGAACAGCACATGGCTGCTTCTAGCAAGTAGACCCTTTAATAAGGAATTTGCCGCAGACATACCAAAGGACTTCTTACACTGAAGAAGGCAAAGAAAGGAACAGAGGCTTTTATTTCCCAGGGCCAATCCCCCTCAATTTCCTGCCACCAGAGACTTTTTCCCATGGAAAGCAAGACAGGAGCAATAAGGAAGAGAGCTCTTTTGGCACACAACAAGGAAGCTCAATAAACAAGGAATAAAAGATGATAGAACGAAATCCTCTTACGGTGATAGAATAGAATTTGTAAAATCAGGGTTGGGGTGTGGGGGGAAAGAAAGACGCAGGAGTAAATACTGTAAAATGCTGGGATAAAAGTTTTTCACTAGAGTGTTTGAATTAAACATTAGCTAAACCACATTTGGCAGTCCTCAGCTGTCTGCTGTCCGAGCCACACAGTAAGCAAGGCAGTTTCATTCCACTAGCAAGAAGTTCTGCAAATTCTGTATCTGTCCCCCTCACACCTTCATGCCTACTCCTCCCCAAGCTCATCCTCCCTAATATCCATTATTAGTACAGTCAAAAGAACTCAACAGAGCTGTGCCATAACAAAAACAAAAACCAGGGAGCATTTCTTGCACAAAAACTCCTGATTGACAGTTTGCTAGCCATAGCCAGTCCCAGTGATAGCTGAGCCCAGTACAACAGGTTCTAGGCAGTATCCCATTTATATCTCCCTGTACTATGAGGACTTTAAGCATTTATAATCACAATTCAGTACTGAAGCTTCAACAAGAAGCTAGTTTCATTTTAGATGGTCACAGTGACTTAAAACCTTGTTATGACAGAACATATAACTATCCTATCCTAATTTGAAAGAGGCCAATAAATTAATCTATCATGCCTTCTTTTTATTCCTAGTAAATTCATACTCTCAGATACCTAGCATCCCATGAGTACCTGCCTCGGGTAGCTCATGGTTGCTCCTAGTTTAGCAGCTCATGTGCTGTCCACTGTGCCAATATAGCACCAGCCAAGCCCTGCGGATTGATCTGGCAAAGCTCTGAGGCAGGCCCACTGCTTCCCATTGCAACAGGACAGGAGCTCAGAGCACTGAGCAGGAAGCTGCAAAATACAGGGGAAAGATTCATGTACAGTTATCAGTAAAATGTTTCTCAAAGCAGTTGGAGTTCTCCCCCAAGCCTCCACTCCCAATATCAACTTGCAGGAAACTAATGTAACAGTTTATTAAATATACAGAAGGAAGTGTGTCGACTGTAACTATGTCATAATTCAACAGACTACTATGAAAAAATGGCTTTATAGCACCAAATGCCTATTACAAGTGTTTTAATAAGGTATTTTGTACTTACAGATCTATTGTTATGCTTTAAGTTGTTTATCTTTGGATGAAAAATTTAAGGTTCTGATGAAAAAAGGTTTCTATAGACTTCCATTATCAAAAAGTACAATTGCAAGCAACTAGCATGTGTATCTGTCTCACAGCAATGAGACCAGATGGCCTGAACCTTTTTCTGTCTCTCCAGTTAGGGGTATTTCATCTATTCTCTGAAATTTGCTCCAAGGAAGAGCTCTGGACAAAGGCAGACACTGCAAGCACTAATAAACCTACCACAGCTGTGGACTTGGAGGGCAGATTCACATGAGGGAGAAGACTAATACACTTAATTGAAGAATGTGTGTCTTTAATACCTAATTTTTCAAATGTTTCCAACATTGAACTACTCTCTCCCTTAAAAATGGCTATATCACTCCTAATCTAGTTATTTTATTGTCAAAGCACACAGGCTCACATTTTCAAATAAAAATATCTTCTGTCCAGCAGAAAGATATTTTCCACTCTCACAAATTGTGTGTCACACAGGATCTCCAGAGCCACTGTTCTGGACTACGTGTCACTGCCAGACACTGCACAAACAGGGAAAGCAAACACACACCATTAGCATGGGAGTGTTGAACACAGACATGCAGTGGAAAACATCCCAGTATAAAATTAAAAATGTTTGCTAAACCAGTCTTTCCCCTGAGCTTCCCTAGAGAGCCTCATTCCTGTGCATTTACTTTCCCAAGTCCACCTCCTCTCATTTCCTTGATAAAGGTCTTATTTCAATCTCATGTATCTGCTACCACAAGGCCAGCCACATCCATTTACAGACACTGAGCAATATTGCAATATATGGACCTTGGGACTATCATACAAGGGGACAGTGATGCAACAGCAACCGCATTCCATGCTCCTGGAGCCAAGTGTCAAAACCACTTCATTTCAGCCAGACACTGGCAAAAAGTCTGTAGGGCTCCTCAGACATGTCTCAAGATACTTTAATCCCCATGAAGTTTACAAAAAGTCTCACTTAACCACAGGCAGAAGATGGCTTTGGCATTGAGGAAGTGAGTACATGTGCTGCCAGAAAGTTTAACATTCAATTTTCCACTTATAGGTATACACATCATGTACTCTGCTTTTAAACCTCCACCTTTCTACAGTACTATCACATGGGACTTCAGCAGAAAACTTAAAAGACACTAAGTAGTTCTGACATTACCTTACTGTATGGTGATTCTAGAGCATGGACATCTCTTTCCTAGTAGGAAAACCTACTAGGTTTTCTGCACCCTGTGCAGAAAAATAACATTACATTTTAACTTAGCTTTTAAATGTTCAGTATGTTTTGAAGAGCAAGGAGACAAAGCAATGGAATTGAAAGAAGCAGGTGAAAACCCGACCATTTTCATTTAGCTGTAAGTGTTGCCGTGTATTATTACAAGCATGGAATGCAATGTATCAGCTCGTTGCTCAACTGCTTCCCCCAACATTTAAATGCTGGCCTCCCAGTCTCCAGCATACTTGGTGTAATTGCTTAATGAAATTGAACTGTTTATCTTTGCATGCTTTGCTAGCTGGTCAGTTCAAGGCACAACAGGTTTTCCCAAGATTCAGGTGCTCAAAAAACGCCTTTAAACTCTATCTCCTTTCTATGACCTTAAAATTTTATGTCAACTTAGACAGTTGACATTAGAGCTCTTCACTCACTTTTTTTTTTTTAAAAAACACACTTTACTCATAGTCACTATTTACTAATAAACCTTCAGTTTAGGTTCCCCCAAAAAGTTACAAGTCTCAGGATGTGCTTGGACTGAAGAGGCAGTGAACACCAATTACACTTACAGGCTATACTATATCCACATGCTTAGTCCAAACACATTAGAACAGCCAACTTCAAGGCAGCTTTCAGGTATTGCCTCCAGCTGAAAGGTTTATTTAGTTTACATATGTTTACAGCAAGAATGACATTTTTCACATGGGTTAAAAAAAAAAAGCAACCAATTTTTTGAATGCTCGAGGCATTAAAAAAAAATTGCACATTCAAATAAGTTTTCTTTCTCAAGAGATTAGTTCACGAGAAAACAAATAGTAAGGTGCCAAGGGTTTCTTTGCCACCTTTATTCATTTTCTATTTTCTTAAATAAAGAACTTACATTTTGAATTAATAATTTCTATGTATTTTGACACACTTTCCCTTTGCTTTGTTCATTTCACTGGAATTACTTGAACTTGTTTGCTTTTTTATTAGTAATATACATTAAAATTCTAAATAAAAGAGGCAAAATTTTACCATATGGATTCAATTTCCTTACATTTTACCTGCTGTGACCTCAATTCAACTTAACACAAGCAGACCGCAAGTGAAATAAGGAGGACAGTATGAACTTGTCAGGCTAGTAAAATGCACTATGCAACTATGAAAGACAGAAAAATGCTAGTGTCTTTAGTGCGCTTCAGTATAAACCCTGTAATTAGATTTAATCAGAAGACAAATGCAAGTCTTTTGCCTAAAAATGCCATAAAATTTATTTCTAGTATTAGGCAGTTTATATTTAATTTGTCTCTGAAGAGAATTGCACATATATCAATAAGTCAAATGTATACACACCTGTATAAAAGAACAAGCAACTTGTCAGCACTAAAATACTGTGACAATCATGCAGGGGGGGAAAAAAGCTAATCCAAAGGGCATTCATCATCCCTGTGCAAGCAGTTAGAATCAAGAGTCACAACAAGTTAACAGGAAAGGTGACTGTGCCTGCAGCCTTCTGCAGAACCCCAGAGGCAACTTTCATTGTGTGTAATCACATCACACCACTGCCTGAGGCCACAACCCCACCCATCAACATTGGTGGCAGGGCAGAAAGCCACTGCAGAAGTGGAGTGGAAGAACAGGAAAGTGGGGCTGGAGACCATCAGTAGAAAGGGCAGGGCACAGACAGAACTCACTACAGTGGCAGCGCGAAATCCAAATTCAGGCTGGTTGGTCCATCATGTGTTCACCCACACCTCTGTGGCGCTCCCCTCAGCTACTTGCATAGCAAAACCTCTGACCCGGCAACAGCAAGATCAACCTAATTGTCTTGAGACACCTCAGCCAACACACATGGCCAGAATACAGCACAAGGCTTACTGTGGCAAAGGGGGACCCGAGGGAAGGTAGGCATGTTTGAGGAGAGCTACTGATGCTTCACCAAAGGCAAACTACTTGAAGTCCACAAGGAAGAGCATAACACAAAGGTTTTCTCCTTCTGTTGTTGCTCCTTGGTAGAAATTCAAAAGACATATAGCCATTTAAGCAGTAGCTAACTAAGATAATGCCCTGAAAATTCTGCGCAGGTTTTCTGGCTAAGTCAGAACCTTATTCAACTCTGTTTCAATCTTGAAAATGCCGAAAAACTGATTTCCATTACAACTTGAGGCCGGAACAGTGATTCATAAATACATTTGTAGCAAACCTCTAACTCCAAGGGGCTGGTTAAAGAAGACTAGACTTGAATGCAATAAAAGAGGAAGACAAGAACAGGGACAGGGGAAGTAAAAGAGAGGGGAAGGGGTGAGTAACTGAGTCCTCCTGAAAGAAGTTTGGGAGGAAACAGTTACCAAATGGATTCAATATTCAGATTATTGGAGAGCTGAAACCAAAAAGCTTCCTATCACCAAACTCTCAGTACAGTAACCAGCTGAAAGAAATTTAGTAAGGTGTAGCTTAAAGAACAGAAAATAAGAATGACAGGCAGGAATTTTGGAATAAAAAAGAATCTGTGGAAAAAGCTGTGTCTGGGTCGCTAAGGAAATCAGACTAAAGAGCTGTAGGAGTCTTGGTCTGAACCATGAGACTCCAGACGACAGAAACACCTGTCTAGGAAAAGCCATAGAGCAAGAGCACCACTTAATCACGGAGTAAATTGGAAATCACCATGAGAAAGACTGTAGCGTAGAAGAATAAAGACCAGCCTTGACATCTGGTCTTTATTCTTCCTTTGACAATTCATCATCTCAGTCTGTTGCAGGGTCCTTCTACCAAGGTCTGAATACACCATCTGCTCACTTTTTCTACATTCTGAAAGGAACTCCAGAAAACACCTGAAATGTTGCAGCATATTTTTCCTTCAAGATACAAATATAAGCATGTGAATATATCATGAGGTTAAACTGTAAGAGTGCATCTGCCTCTGCCTGCCTGGGTTTTCATTCCTAAATAATTATTACAGTCACAATATCTTCAAAGTTTGTAATTCAAATTCTTTGACTTATGGGGACAATGTCTTTTTAATTATTTTGTTTAATCTTAGAGGGGGAAAAAAAACAACTTGTGCATCAGGGATAATAGAACTGAAAATTAGTTTGCAGCTACAGACCCAGACAATGAGATTGAATGGTTTGAATACAAAAATGGCTTCAAATTTACAAGAACTAAAGAAATGCTGTATGTTGCATAATACTTATACACAGATATGGTAAATTTAGGTGATGAGGAGGACCCTTGGGCACTCAGAGGCAGAGAAGAACAGAGCCATGGCAATTCCTGTCCTCCCTTCAGCATTCCTGGCTCCCCTGGGAAGGCAGCTGAGCTGCTTGTTGAACAAGTCCCATAATTGCTGTGCATTCAGTAGCTGTTTCTACAGCTGATATGGCCCAGCACAAGCAGAGGCCACAAAATAAAGGGTGGAGGCACAGCCTTAGGCTCACAAGCTAGAATCTCACTCCAAAACCTCTTAGCTTAGTTGACTGTGCAGGTCCACAGAGAGGCACAAAGGCACAGAGGATGGACCTTTGTTCCTGCTTCATGGGTGAGATGATAAATTCTGGCAGGAAGAAGGCAAATGCAGTGTACCTGTGCAGGTACTCAGGTCAGAGGCAGCGCCAGGCCAGCAATGACCTCAGTTGTCACTTGAGGCCTGCTTGGCTGCCTTCGCTATGCAATGAGCAAGTGTTTGCAAAAGTAGTGGTGCTGATAGTGCTGGCTCCAGCGTGACCTCCTCCTCATACTCCCTGGTAGGTCACTTCAGGAGCACACTGCACAGGCTGGCATTGCTGGTAGGGCACAGCCCTATAGGGCTTCTGGATAACTCTGACCCTTATTTCTTATTTGCATATATACACAGTAATGTGAATTAATTTTTCCTTCATCATCAGGAGTTAAAACTATAGGAGAGAACAAAATCACAAAATGTTTGAGCCTTGAATAACAAACCTTTGAGTAAGGTTTGAAAAGAGCAGATAAATCTTGACCTTTTAAGTCAGTACATCCAGTACGTATTTCCTGAAACTCAAATCTGTTCTGAGTGACGATGACACATCTGCCACTGCATATATCACTACAAAATCAGATACAGAGTGAGCTAGATATTGCTACTAATTTATCAATAAACTAAGTACTTTGATTTCCAAGACAAATCTTCGACAGCTGCACACAAAAGATAAATTTTTACTCAAACTGTACATCCGCAAGTTTCTAAGTATTAGTATTTGTTCTATTAAATTTCCTCTAACCCAAGACTTTGTTCATAGCATCTTGAGTAACTTAATTTTTCAGGTTATTTGTTTTTGTCTACCTTATAACCCAAAGTTATTTCTGGCTTAATGGATCAAGTACAGATCTCAGGACAGCTTCTTCATTACCTTGAGCCATTTCCTCTAATGAGAGTATCACAGTGACAATGCTAAATATCAATTGAGTAAAAAATATCAAAAGTATATCAGAAGCATTATGTACATTATGTAAACACTCCAAACCAAGCATTTTGCAGCAATCTTAAGACCACCAAACTAAAGGAAGCACAACTAGCATTCAATCACTGTTGTGGCAACAACAATACAAGCAATATATGTAAACTTAACACCAAACTAAAACATGTGTTTGCAATTTCTGAAGACTCTATCCAAGAATGAAATTTGCATGCAGAAGGGCTGGAGACAGAATTTTATAATCTTTTGTATAGCTGCTGTTTGTTTCCTTTCTTGAAGCACTTCTTCACAAAAATCAAGACTTGCTCATCTTGTAACAGTTCTTCCAAGTTTTGCCCTGGTTTCCAATTCACACGCTACGAACAGCTACCTTATGAGGCATTTACTGCTGCTAGAGGGAATGGAGCAGAGCAAAAATATAGCTACTCCATCAGCAGTACCTTGCCCAGGTGAGTTTCTACCATTCCTGTTCTGTATGGTAACTATTTCTGTATAGACCCATCGTCACAGCAAGCTTTGTTCATCACCAGTATTCCCCCTCTTCCTGGCCTCCACACCAAAGGTTGTGAAGCATGAGCACATGTGAAATACCTTCTACCTAATTTGTAACTGTTTTCATACAAACGGTCAACTGTCAAGAGAATCTATAAATTGAGCAAATTGTATTAAAAAATTTGATTGCATGCAAATTTGTATCTGAAATGTGCCAAGAAGCTGTTGGAGACAACTACTACTGCTATAGGAACCCAAAATTCTTAACTGTTCATTTCTTTGTCCCTTTGAGGAGTCTGGATAGGCCTGTCAATGGGCAGCATTTGCAGCCTGGACAGAAGCAGCCTACCAGTCAGCACCTTCCTGACACAGTTTCAGGGAAAAGAATACAGATGAATGTAACAGAAATCAACCTCTGTTTTTATCAGACACTTCTGCAAACTTTTATGAAGCTACTTAATTTTAAGTGAGGCAACAACAAAACAAAACAGAGGAAATACTAAGTGTTATTACCATGGCTCAGTGTTATAGGAAACACCAGTCCTTGTTTTGCCTGTTTCTAACCACAGTACTAAGAAAGTTGATTCATTTTGTTCTAGGACAGCTCATATCTGTGCAATCTTCAGCAAAACCATGTGGTCTTACTTCTCATTTTCTGTATGTAGATATAAGTCGGAGCACAAGGGGCTGGTTTTACAAGTGATAAAAAGCTGTGTATCTTCTGGATTATTCTAACTCATTTGTTAAACATCAGTACCATAGTCAGAGGTGATGAAAATTAGCAGGCAGTCACATCCAGTCCTTGAAGGTAAGTTGTCTGTCCACTTTCACTAATCAGCTGCCACACAGCTTCAAATGCCAAGCGAAGTCTGGTTCTTCTCCCTGCCTCCACTAAATCACATTGAAGAAATCTGTGCTCTGTTGTGGCCTGAAAAGCAGTATTCAAAACAACTTCTTAGCTCAGATGTAGTGAAATCATGTTTACTGTGTGCCTTGTTTTAAAACAGCTGACATTTTTCCTTGGTAAAAGCTTTGCCTCAGATTTCTCTAAATATAATCCCTGCTCTACCCAGCACTCCTTCATGTTCCTTTTCAGTTACACCACAACCTATCCATTCTGATATTTATTCTGCTATACTGTATTGAGAAGATATGAAACTGTTTACCACTGAATAGAGACCATCCAGTCAGTTATAACTTGGGTAAATCAGTTGGTCTTGAAAAAACCAAAGAATCTCAGAAATATATAGCACATACCACAAGTTACCTCTCATCACCACAGTTTTGAGGCCCTACAAGTCTAGAGCAATTTTATCAGCTACAAAAAAAAGGTTGAAAAAGCATCTTGAATCTCAATTTCTGTAAAAAAGGTATTTATTTTTCTTTCTTGTTTGGGTAGTCTAGAACTCAAAACAGTTTCTTCAAATTTTCTTTCCACAGTAGCATTGCCTGTCAACTGCTGCCATGCCTTTACTGATATGAATTTATAAAATTATGGCACTAAAGCCAAGATTACCTCAAAAAATATTTCTGCAATTCAAAACTCCCTGGGCAGCAGAGAGATGAAAGCAGCCCCAGCCATTTCAGGCAGACAGGGCACAAGGGTGCCAGCAGCACCACCTCAGAGGCAGCTGGGGACATCACATGCACGTGATGCTCCTTCCTGTGTGCCCCAGTCCACCTTTGAGCTCTGCTTGCACGTTTTCCTGCCTCACAGCATGCACGCTTTCCAGATCTCTGTGTGCAGCAGTAGTACAACTTTAACTTGATCTGCCATTCTTCCAGTTGCTGGTTCTCATCCCTACTCCAGCTACTCCATCATGCTAGCAGACCTGCCTGCAGGCTTATGCTGCAAACCAGACCAGAGACCTAATCCAGACAGAAATAATTCCACAGGAGGAGACAAAGTCATTTCTTCCACCAGCAGAGTTGACTGAAAGCACACTGAAAACTACAGTTTCAGGGTGCAGTTCCAGAGCAATTTTAATGCTTCTAAACTCTGGCTGCCACTGTCCCATCTGGTCACAAAGTCCCCTCTGCCAGCAAGTGAAGCTGTGAGACCTGCAGTCACTCCCTGCACAGACCAGAGATGACTGCAAATGCAGCAATGCAAATCAGCTCTGCTAAGAGAGATTAGCTTCCTGACAGATCGGGTATTCGTGCTGGCAAGAGGTGAAGCTGTGTTCAGCAACATGACAGAGCAGCTGAAGACAAGTTCTGGCTACTGAAACCTTACCAGTTGCAGCAGCCTGCAGCAAAGCAGGAGATGGGGTCCCAGTGCAAAGAACACCAGTTAAAAACAACATCTTATCAACGATGTTGACCCTAGACACAGGACCATGTTCTCAAAAAATTTGTCCTAGATTAGTTCAAGGTTTTTTTGCCTTATTCCTAATACTTCAGCCAGAGTATTAGGCACAAGTAGACCCAGTACTCATCTATGATTCCTCAAAACAGCTTTGAAACAGCAGTCTTAAAACACAAGTAAAACATTTACCACCCTATAGTTCAACCCCACAACCCTGTGGAAAAGAAGTTGCCTTAATGAAGCACACTTCTGTAGATTTTGGGCATTTCCCATTCCAGCTGTCTCTGGATTAATCTGTGCTCTCCTCCCAGAAAAGGAGGCTCCAATCCCACTAATAAAATCAGTTCACAGAGCAGTTTTATGAATCAAGTGCAAACACAGGAGGTTATTCATTTCAGGAAGAACAGACAGAGGATTGATAGCATGCACGCCTACAATATCCTCTACACACTTTGAAGCCTGGTAAGAGTTGCTTTAAACACCTTGCTAGATGCCACAAAAGCTGTTACCTCACTTTCAAAGAAGCAGGTCAGAGTCCATAGGAGAGGACTGGCAGAGACCACATCCTTCATCACTCACTTTAGCAGAAGCCACAGACTGCTTAGTCCACACGCAGGTGAAGATAAGCACCTGAGATGAGGACAGTAGTTTCTAACAGCTTTGTAGCCTGGCTGGCAGACAAGACTGGACCACACCTGGAGGCAGAAAGTCTTTATGGGCTGGCAGCAGTTTGCCAGCTGCTGTGAGTCAGAGCTCTGAAGTGCTCTTTGAATCAGATTTCTGAAGAATTTATAGTTGGACGACCTCAACTTGGGCAATGAGTGATAACAAAGAATTGACACAATCCCTCTGGATAAGTATTTCTTGCTAGTGCATATTCATTTGAACATAACAGTAAATCATCACTGAAATCAGCCACCAGCACAGGTTCTTAATGGCTGTTTATTTGCCTACACATTTCAAAAGATATTTAGAAGCTAAATGCTTCACTGTGCAGCATTTATAGGAACAACATCAGGTTTAGTACCCCATTCCCTACCTCTTCTGCCATCTTACTAAGACTGTTGGCCACCAGAGAACACACTGCAGACGCTGCCTGCCCCACCAGCCCTTCACCACCATGGGCCAAGACACTCTTGTCCTATGCCACAGCAACAGGCAAAACTCAACTGAGGCAGTGCAAGGGCAATATGTTGGTCTCCAGCACAACCCTAGCCTTGTGTTAGATACTTAGCAGCCCCCTTCTCCTCCCAGCAGCAAAAATAAGGCAGTACATGTTCAGCAAACCTTTTCAAAGCCCAGCTAGCATCACTCTGAAGGGAACGTTGCTGTTTTCCGAACATAAGTGCCAAGGTGCAGGAAGTGGTGACCCTGGAATTAGCTGTGCAGGACACAGCTCTTGTACCAGACTGTCTTATCAAAGATCAGCAACTGAGGCATGTATAGCAGGTATCCCTCCCCAGGACGGGGGCATCTGATGCCTGCTCCCCCAGTCATAGTCCCTAGGCTAGGGTGGGCTCAACTCCTCCCCTGCCCAGTACTGCACTTTCATCCACAACAAGCAGTAGTTCAAGGATACCTATTAAAAAGAAAAAACAAAAAAACAAAACAGCCTGAACAAGTGAAGCAAACACAGCAGGTTAATCATTTCCTGCAAGGAGCAAGCACAGGAGAGCACACTTGCTTATCATTGCACTGAAATATGACCCACCAGTCCTGCCTGTCACTGACAGGCATTTTTTTTTTCTCTCCTGCCTTACACGTATGGTTATTCCTAGTAAAACATCTTCAGCTTGAATCAGCAACAGTATCAAGCAAACTTTGAGCTAGAAAAATTATGTAACTGAAGCCCCACTTGACAGAAGAAGCAAGCTAAAAGCCTGCATGCTTCCTATTCCCTGCCTCAAGTATAGGACTTGATGTAGCACGCTCACATGTGCTATAAATCCTGTTTCCAGTGCAATATTAATAATTCCTGTTTCAACAGCATTGAAGTAACTTTAAGCATGCTGTAACATAGCTCTGTCCTTTCTTTACCAGCAGACTTCAGGGGAGATGTACCTGCATTGTACAAAAAGCACACAGAGAACCACTCCTACCAAGTGAATTATGTGCACTTGGTTAAACAAAGCAGTTAAACTTTTTGAATTCTCATTCAGCAGTTTAATTATTAGCAACCTACAAAAAGAGTGCAAGAGATAAACAGTGTATTTGGTTGCCAAATAACACTCATCAATAAAAAAGGAGAAAAGTGTTCTCATAAGTCAGAGGGACTACAAGAAAGCATACACCCAAAAGAATATATATGCATAGGACACAGTAAAACTCTTTTAAGTTTAAAAAAACTTTAAAAAAAAACCAAAATCCCATCTGTTTTCACTTAGGAAAATCCTATGGAACTTTCACCAAAAGACATTTCCCCCTTTTTAAACTGAAAAACAGCCAATTGTTTCCCTGCACTTACTAGACATGCAGATAAATTTATAGTTTACATTAAAAGCTTTTTGAAAAGCCACTGGTTTGCAAACTTTCACATCCTGCTGGGCAAAGAAGATAGGTGTAGTTTCATAGAGAGGCGTAGGCTGTGTTTCACTTCAGGTTTGCCCTGCCTGTCTCTGCAGGCAGAGCAGAACTCCCTCACAAAGCTTCATGCTGCTTGTATGTCTCAACTCTAAATTCTTAGTGCCAAACAGTAGCAATTCTGGGAGCCAGCAACAGAAGTACAAGCAACGCTTTTATTGCTGGATACCAAAGTTTTCCCCTGTATTAATCCATCATCCGTGCCTCTTGAAACTAGCTTCCTGGCCTCTGCAGCCAAGGTGAACACTTATCTGTGTCTCCAACAGAAGCATCTGTTGATGCTGGAGCACCTAGCTCAGTAGACAGGGACCCAGGGCATATATTAATGCAGCTACTCTGAGCACATTAAGCTTTTCAAATCCAGATACTCATGGCCTCACCCTCTGTGGCTTCACTATATTCCTGGAAGTGCAGTGAATCCATTCAGATAGTTCACAAAAACTTAAATATTTTTCTGCACACAGATTTCAGGGAAAACTAGCTATAAAGGAGCTGAGAGTGTCAGAAAATGATTATTCTCAAAGATACACCATTGCCTGATTTGCTATCTTCCCATGCTCAGACTATGAAATGCATCTGAGATTTATACTTTTTCTGTCTTTATAAACTTCCACAGCACCAGGCATTTTTGTTATAAAATGGCTCATACCTCTAGTTGGAATATAAGTCCCAATTTTCTGTAGTTTTGCGAACCTCTGCTTCTGATTGTGCTGAGGTTGAGAAACAAACCAGGTGCAACAGCTGTAGCCAGACTGGAAACCACTATGTTAATTTAGTTGCAGTGTGCCTGTTAATACAGTTTCAGCTGGGTAAGTTTGCTTCCTTGTAATTTTATGTTCTCACTTGAATTGGTAGCGGAGATAAATATCTGTCTGAAGGGCTTAGTGGAGCACCAACAGAAATCTCTTCTGCATTTCTTTTAAGCTATTGACAGCAAGCAGAGTTGGAGGCACCTTTCAACAAGTGGTCCAGGAAGCCACAAAACTTTTGCCGTAATAGACCAAGGGAAGGCTCTAGGGGTTTGCTCTGAGCTCCGATTCTCTCATGCACAATGCTCATCCTAAACTAGTACCAACCAAGAAAGAGACTGTATTGTTTGATTTCGTTCATCTACTTCATGACTTTAAATGTGGAAATTGTCAACTCTAAGATTTCTTTTCTAGATATTCTTTGTGTAACTATATCAGCAAAACTTGTAATGTACAACTACTTTTAAGTTAAGGATATGTCTTCCCAGTTACTCACTGTGCTACAAGGTCTTATGCTCAGAGAGAGTTTTTTCCCTAGTGGTATTCATCAGTCTATAAAATGAAGCCAAAATTTTTATATACCTTCTTCTCTAGTTAACAGAAGGAAATGCTACTCATAATCATGCATCAATTTATATAGTACCTGCCAGAAAATTATGATAGTAAAATGCTAGCACTCTTCAGAGAAATATACAAACTCTGCTTGGAGTTTGAAGTCAAAGTCAAAAGTCCAAGTCAAGTTAAATGTTTAAAACAGTTCTAGGTCACTTAAACAAGGGGTCTTAGAAATCTGATTGCCTAACTTGGAAAACTTATTAACTCCTTAGGAAATACAGCATAGATGTGGTGTTCTCAACAAAGGGAGCTGTTTGTCAGTAATCCAAAGTGAAGTTTTAGTTATGCAGGGAACCTCCAACTTATGATGGGCTTTCTTAAGAGCTCAGATAAGTGTAAGTTTTCTAGTTAGGGAGCCTTTTCTTTTTTCATTTTTTGAGGTACTGGGTCTCTACCCTTCTCAAAATGGTAGCCAAATGCAGCGCAGATAAAGCATATGTACTTCTCTAGACACAGGCTAAAAATTACAAACACGCACCTCTACTTGTCACTACGGACAACACTATAGCTTGTACTTTAAAGAATGGAGTTCTCAATGTAGTTTTTTTGGTGTATTTTTTTTTTTTTAATATTGCTATTAGCCTAGTGTATTTAAGGAGCTGTTGCCTAGTCCCTTGAAAAGAATGCAATTTCAAAGGTACCCGCAGCAAAAATTTCACTCCAAAAAGAAGTGGATGCAGTGTGGCACAGCAGCCACAGCCTCTCTCTCAGGGAAAGGCAAAATAACTACTGGATCTTGAGCAAGCAGACATTATTGGTCAGAGTGGATACACTATCAGAAAAGACAATTTTACTCTCATCAACTTCTGTACCTGGGGCGGGGAGAACTGACACCAAGAGAGGCTACAACTCAGAAAATGAACATCTCCATGGTAACCAGAACAAAATGCTCTTAACTACCATAACAGAGTGTAAGTGCTGAGAGGACAGACTGTATCTTCAAAATTGCATTTAACATCCTTAAAATGATCATTCTTTCCCACAATAATTGAAGTCCACAATCCTTAAAATACTCTGAGCAGCTCTGGCAATAAGGTAATTCATCCTCAGCACCCAGGCAGGAGCAAGACTCAGATGATGAGCCCTTTGCTTTAAGTCAAATCCTAATCTTTGGCTTTATCAGAAGTCATGACAGACTGACTTCTACCTGTCCAGACCCACATATTCTGAGACCAGCCAGGCCAGATCTACACAGGAAAGCCCCTGCTGCTGGAGTCCTGATGGGCATACTACAACCATTTCTGCAGGCAAGTGGACAGTGTCCACACTGAGGCTGAAGCATGATGCTGCACATCTGGGCACTGCCCAACTACACGTGCAATGGCACAAGCAGCTGGGAGGACTGGCTTCACAAACAAAGTATTCACCTTTGCCGACACAACGGCACGGGCACTCAGATTATGTCTGTAGTAACCAGTGAACACACATCTTCACAAGGATCTCATCCACCTACTGGGTAAAAAGAAAAAAGAAAGCTACAGGCAGGCTCCACAAACTGCCCCAATGGAGAGCATCAATAGGTGAATCAGCCATCAACAAGGAGAAATGCTCAGAAGATTATGGCATTCTGCAAACTGAAGGTCTTAGTGCCAAGCACCGCTTTTTCTACTTGTCCTAGGTGGAATCAAGGCAACCATTAACATTGTTAAAGAGTTTTGTGTCTCTTTCTAAAAGGAGATTTCAAAACCGGTTTTAAACAAAGCTACTATGATAAGAACTGGGAAGTTGCTCATTAGACCACAGGATGCCAGGGTTGTTGTGAACTTTGCAAATCATTTGTGTGTTCCCATTTTGCAGTGCCTGAAGTATCAGAGGCATTCCTTGTAAGAATGGCACAGCCATAGGCTTGCGCTGCTCTGCCCCATAGGAGCCAGGAAAAGCACAGGCGGGTGCAGGACTTCAGCACGACACAGCACGGGCGGGAGAAACCAGCAGCAGGAGGAGGTAAGGCGCTTCAGGATTTTTTTCTTAAACATGAGCTTGGGAAGTAAATACACCCTCTAGGAAAAGAGATGCCTGGTACCTGGGCAGTATCTCCCTCATCCCAAGTGTTAAAGAGTTGCAAAGGTCTAAGACAAAGTTATAAAACTGGAAAGCAAAGGTTTCATTTTATAATCCGAAATTCCGAAGTGATAATCCAAAGGTTACCAAGTTACAACCTGAAACTACAGCCATAACTCAAGTCACAAAGTTAAGACACAACTATACCTGTAAAACCAAGTTACAATGCTAAAACCCGAAGTTCGACCTCTAATCTAAAACTTCG
>VZTB01017185.1:121590-138046 GCA_013397245.1 Thryothorus ludovicianus | reverse complement strand
CCAAAGCAAAAAAGCAAACAAAAAAAATCAACCAAAAGCCCTCCAAATCCACAAAAAAACTCAAAAGGTAACCCCAAATAACAAAACAACAAATAAAACCCCCAAAACCAGCCAAAACCAAAGCCCCAAAGCAAAAAAGAAAAACTAAAAACATCAACCNAATCAACCAAAAACCCCCAAAGCCACAAAAAAAACTCCAAACAACAAAACAACAGACTAAACCCCCCTCAAAAAAACAAAAACCAAGCCCCAAGGGGAAAAAAACCAAAAAGAAAAAAAATCCCAGGGAGTACACAAAGAGTCCCAAAACCAGAAATCTAAAAGAAGAAACCCTTCCCTCCCAAGTGCAGGAAAGAACCACAAACCAGCAATCCAAGTAAACCTTCTGATAAAAAGGGAAACAAATAAAAAAATACCACCCCAAACCATCAAACAATTTAAATAATCTGAATTCCACAGCGTAGAAGGCCGAGGAACCTCCCCTAAGGTGTTTTGGCAGAGCAGACTCTGAAGAGAGGTGAAGAACCAAGCCTAAGATTCCCTCCTGTAGTTTTGCTCTTCTGAAAAACTCTTATTCCCCACAAGCAATTTTTTTGCCAAACCACAAAACCACCACCATGATTTGCCGTGCACCTTTGGAGTTGGGTGTACTTGTATGGACTTGTTCCATGCTGGTGTTCCTTTCTAAGGGGTTTTGTGAGGGAGTTGGGCACATTCCTCCATTTGAGACTCCTCCTCAGGATGTCCCTGTCAGAGAGGCCTTGATTTTGGACAGCTGGGCAGCAAATCCATGATTCAAGTTTTGCAGCCACAGGCTCCCAGGTCACTATGAAATGAACCTGATGATGGTCAGAGGTTTCTCAGATGGAGGTGAATTTTAGGGTAGGACTATATCCCCTTGACAGTCATCAAGCCCTTGCCATGAAGTTCTGTGGAAGACAGGATGAAGTAGTGTCTGTGCACAGCCACAGTCTGCTCATGGGACACAATGCACCTGAGCATGCTTGTATTTTAATGACAGGTACCAATTGACTCCTAAAGTGTGTTTGCAGGTTGTCATTTGTGTTTCAAAATAAAACACTGCTGTATCTGTAGTCTCTTCTGTGATTTTCCACAGGTTTGGGGATGTCTGTGACTTGTTTGTGAGGACTTTATTTTGCTCGTTCCTTTTTTGCACATCTCTAGCTGTTCTGGGCACAGCTCATGAAGATGGGGAAAGACGCTGCTCATAGTACTTAAGACATGGATTATTCAGGAAGAAAAGACTGACAGGGTACAGGAGAAAAACAACACCTAAGAGGAAACACTGTTGTTTTTATTGAAGCACTTTTGATTTCCTCTTCTCTCTTTTCCTCCTCCCCCAGAGATCAGGGAGGATGACTTAGACCAAAGTGTGTGTGATGCAAGAGCCAGTAGAGCTGCAGTCTGCACTTGGCTTTCAGAATGCCTTCTTGAGTTTTAAACACCCATTTACTTGCTTCTTCTCTTATAAAAGAAAGTGGGTGATCAAACCCAACAGAGAAAAGAATAAATTTGCTTCCACAATTTAAAGAGTTTATTGAAAATCTTGCATTTGCTTTAAATGACCATTTCTTCAGCCTTATACACTGTTACACAGCCTAAGTCAAGAATGTACTGTACAACACTTTCTCCACCTCTTTTAGCCTTTAGTTAAAGAAACATACTTTGAAGTTTTCTTAAAAATATATTTTCTGACTAAAATCAAAGGGCCTTTTCCCCCTGAAAAGTTTCATTCTGACATAACTTCATCGTGTTTCAAATGGCAACACTTCTCACTGAGAAATGCTTGGCCTGATCTGCAGATTATGTAGATAAGGTGTGATACAGTGACAGAGGGGGCTCTGTCCTGAGGGAGCAATCTGCCAAAGCCCCAGAGTGTCCTTGTGTGATTTTGCCAGTCTCTGGTGAGTTTTCTTATTCCCTAACCTGCTGGAAAGACAAGGGTGTGTACAGAAATGGTGTCACACACACATACATTGACACCTTTGCTGAGAAAATGTTCATCCCTGTCCCTCAGCCTCTGTGCCTGCAGTGTGTCCCCACCCTCCTCCCCCTCCTCCTGCTCATGAGTGTCCTTGCTCTAGGTTGGCACCAGCATTTTTGTAACTGCATGAAGACTCAGCTAGTAGTCCCAGATTGAAAAATAACTTTTTTCTCTTAGTAGGGTAGTTTCTTAGGCCAGCAGTTGGTTTGCTGCTTTCACGCAGCTGCCTCTTGAATACAAGTGCCAGCTTAGAGCAGGGGGCAGATCAGGGTAAGAAATGAAAGGCCAGGGTAGGGAAAAGTGAGAATGTTTTTTTGGCAGCAGTAATTTCTGTAATGCTTGCAGAACAACAGGCATGACAGAAACCAACTGCTCTCAGTGGGAACCGAGACAGGTAAAAGAATATTGAAGTAACAAGCAGCAGCCATGCCGGCCTGCTCATGACATTCTGCATTAGGTTAGTTAATCCCTGCTTTTCCGAGTTTAAAGGCAAATTCCATCAGCTGTTCACGGTATGAAGATTTAAACATCTCTGGCAGGGACCAGGAGGAGAAGTTGCAGCCTGCCCTGTAAACTGCTGGATGCTCTGTGTGGGGTGGGGGAGCAGCCCCTCTTCACCTCCCTCCTCTCCTTCCTCCTTCTAGCCCTTCCAAAGTCCTACTGCAGTTGTGACTGGCTGGAAATGTTCCCTGCAGGAAGGGCTGTGTATTCTCCACTCTCTTACTGGAACCTTTGTGCAGTCGAAGACTGAAAGTCAACCACAGATTTTAGGCAGCTTATACCAGAGCTAACACTATGGACACTACATTTTTTTTTTATGAGCATGCACAAATGCTCTACTTCTATATGTTACAAAGAAACATGCAGTAAAGAAATCAGTGTAGTCAGCTATCTAGAGTAAATGTTTGAATGTGAACATTTCCTGTTCATACTCTGGGTCCTTTAAGGGAGCTTAAGATCAATGTCCTCACCATACTATCAAGGACACTGTACATGCTTACCACTGCATTCATACCAACAATCCAGCTCCAGCTTCCACACCTGCCAGTGAGGGACACTGTGCCCCAGAAGGGACAGAATGTGACAGCCAGCTAGGAAAGAATAGCCTGTATTTAAATACAACAAGTGTGTGTTCAGGGGCAGCTCTGGACTGAAGAAAACAAGCTGAAAGACAGGACGGATGAAAATGTACCCTTCCTACATATCATTGTACTTGGATCAAAAAACTGCAGAAGCCTCTGCTGCTTCATGTCTCCTGACAGTCCTGTTGTGTACAGAGGGATTTTATATTGTGAAGAATATTGATATTTGAAATTCTTGGGTGGCTTATGTAGCAATGACGCAAGTACATGTAGGTAGTTAGAGACACTAGGCTTTTTGTTGGAAACAGAGGTTTTAATGTCACTTTTTTCTGTGATGACACCTGAATTTATTGTTAAACCATACACTTTGGCTGGCTGCATTTGTCCTACAGAAAGGAAAACTGCATTTGTTAATTTTAAAGAGGTTTTGTTTGCTGGCTGTGATTGTGGTTTCTTTGTTCAACTTTTTGGGTTTTTTGTTTTGTTTTATTTTTAATTATTATTTCCTATTAGTTATTGCAGAGAAAGGCCACATCCTTTTTATTTTTGCAGGAGAGAGAGCCTGGGCTGGAGAGATCACCCTGGTAAGTGGAAATGGAGAGCTGCTCCTTGGGCAGGTCAGCCTGAATTTCTGCAGCACAATACGGAAGAAGATTAGCTGCAGGCAGGCTCCCAGTTACCGCAAGGACCTTTTCAATTGTTTCCTTCTTACAGCTGATTAAAGGCTGACAAGCTTAAGCTGGACGTGCCACATGGTGCTGGTGCTTGTGCAGACCCAGCAGCAGTGTGTCGTAACCAAAAGTGTCTTGCTGCCCTTTATGCTCCCTGTGCTGCCAGAAGGTCTTACCCTGACTAGCAGAGTGGACTCTCAGTGCCTCAGGAGGGTGGGAGGGGTCCCTCAGCCCTGTTGGATATCAGAGGTGGCCAAAGTGATGGTAACTCATGGGGGCATGGTGGCAGAGCTGGTGTCTCCATGTGCTGACAAGGATACAATTGGGACTAGTGGGAACACCAGGGGAGCGTAGATGAACAATTTTGCATACATTGCAGAGAAAAGGCCACAACTGCTGTGTTTATCAATTCAACTTAAAGGTCAAGAGGCGCTCAAGGCTATGTTAGGGAACAAAAAATCAGGAAGTGTCCCCAGCACAGCTGCCTCCACGGTCTGCTGTGGGTCTTGTAAGCAGCTGCCTCTGCAGGGAAAGGGATCAGCTCTGGGAATTGTGCTGGGTTACTGCCTCCCTCTCAGTGCAGTATTCTTCTTATGCATTATTTATTGTCATGAGGTAAGTAAACAATTAAGTCATCATATAATTGGCTGCAGGGATCCTGGAAAAAGTACAGACTGTGTCAGTGGGGAGGGAGACTGTAAGCCCCCTGCTCAGGAAAAGCAAGCAAGAGGTATCATTTGCCTCTGTTCCCTCCCTTGCATGCCTACAGGGGAAAGACGATGGTGCAACTCAGCCCTCTCTTCCTCGTTCTCTTCTCAGCTCTTCCTTTCCAATAAGTGAGCATCTGTGGTCACAGCAGAAACCTTAATTAAAAAGGTGTCTTAAGCTCAAGCTAGACTAGAGCTGTATCAGTCAAAGGATCCTAAAGACATGTGAGATTTTAAAAATTCATAATATCATGACAAACTGAATGGCAGGTTAAATGGAGATCTGTAACAAAAGAGCTGAAGTGCCTTTCTCTCTCAGCAGCAATGATTCCTTCCCATTGAGGAAGTAATTTGAAATTCTGAACTGTCCTGGCATGTGGTTGGAGGCAACACTAAACACCAAACCTCAATATTTAGAATACATTCCTCAGATTTTGTAATGATTGCTAGGGTAAGACAAGGTAGTTGGAAATATGCCTAATTGAACTCTATTAATATAAATAACATTAATCAATATCATCAATATCAATAAAAGAAATCAAGTTATATTCTTATTTGATAAAATTAAAAACTTATTTTTTAAAAGCAAAACAAATAATTTGTGGGATGGAGGAAAAACACACACATGAGTAACTTTGACCAAACTTGTAGAGAAAGAAACCAGAAGATGTGTATTAAAAGGCATGTTAGAGGGTAAAGTGTTACATTAAATCTGTGTAAAAAGATGTATTTGTGTAGCACTGACACCTGAAACAGAAAATTATTAGGGAAATTACTTCAGTGTCAGAAATCTGTCCTCTTTCTGCACTTGCAAACTTCATGTTGTTTGCTTTAAAGCTCCAGCTGCCAAATTAAGAAGGTGCTTAAGCACGAACACTTAAGTTTTTCTGAGGAAAATAGCCTCTTTAGACTTGGAATTTTGAGGGAAAACTAGAAAATACAGTCCTGGAAATATGAATAACAGTATATCCTCCAGATTTTCTTTAGAAGCACCTCATGACTTCCAATTTAATAGTAAATCCAAGGATTTTTATTTCAGACCCTGACATACTGGAGAAAGCAATATTGTGATTCTTCAGTGACTCTGCCTAGGCCCTGGATTGCATGTTACAAACTAGAGAAATACCACTCATGCTGACATGGCTGTGCTCAGAGGGCTGTCTGTCACACCATTATCTCAGTCATGGGACTAAGCTGACTTAACGTTTCTCATTGCTGCCCAAAAGCTATGGTTTGTTGTTTGTTTTTTTTCAAGAAGCCAGCTCAGCTCCCAAAAATCTTTGTAAGTGTAAAAAAGGCTGGAGTGATGTGTCCTGTGCTGAAAGTGAGAAGCAGTAGTGGAGTGGGAATACCAGATTACACTTTAGCTTGTTGTGTCTACTTCTAATTGCCAAAATGTCATGCATTTAACATTACTTAGGGAGCACTTTGAAGGTGTACTTTTATATGCCCTTTCCTATCAGGTGAGGGCTCCCTCTGCTTTCCCCATCTAGGCAAGACTTTGTTAAATCTTGTCTGTCAAGGTGCCTAAGAAACCAGTTCCTCTGCTTGAACAGGTTTTTTTTAAAAAAGGAGTATTTGTTCAAAATGTCTTGGACAAAAGCCCTGGTTCCTGCAAAAGTGGCATGAGTTTAGCAAGATAGAGGTGGAAATCTTTCTGCCAGCACCCTGACAGAAGAGAGGTTTTTTTTTTTCCATTTGCCTGTTGGAATAAATATTTATTCATTTAACAGAGTACTTCGGCGTGGAGTGACCCTCCTTGTCTAGACATAATGAATAACCATAAAAATGAATTCAGAACTGTTTGAAAGCAGGGAACATCTGTGGCCGGCTGCAGCTCACAGATTCAGGAAAAAAGCATTCTTTATTGAGCTGGATGTAGCAAAACTAAGATCTTGATTGTTTCCTCACATGTTATCTGCAAGCTATAAGTTGTCTGCCTGTGGCAGTGGTTTTTTTGGGAGGGGGATTTTTAGAGGTTTTGGAATGGATTTTTTTTGGTTTTGTAACACAGCATCTGTGTGCTTCTTTGTGATTGCATGTGCTTAGCAATGTTTCCACTCCACTAAAAGTCTATGCATTATTCACTCATTAATGTTTTATTTATTTATTACTCTTGAGGCACAGCATTAGGAGCTTTGCATTTACAGCATATTGAGTGACAGCTAAGGCAACCCTACAACTATTTCTTGCCTGCCAACAGTTGCCCCACAGATAAAGCACAGGCTGAACTCCCATGGATTTCCACTAGATTAATTCTGGTCTTATTTCCATCACTTTTCCATTGGCACAGCTCCAACCTTTTGAAAATCTCCTCATTATTCACATTAGTGTAAAAAAATGAAGAACGTGTCTAAAAGACTGGCAAATTCAGGCTCCAAGAGACTCAGCCAGAAGATCTAATCCCAGCATCCAGGACCCTTCACAGAGAACACAGTGTCAGCAGCCTCCTCTTATTTACACCAAAATGGCTCCTGTTTGAATTACACTTCTGGATGCACCTTTGTCATTTCCCGAAAGGAAGACAGGTGTACCTCAGGTAACTGGATTCCAAATCAGTTGTGCCTGTAGCATTAAAATGAGCATGTGAAAAATGAGCAGTGAAAAGTTAATCGGCATCTTGTGTATGTTGGGGATCATTGGTGTCCTGGCACAGGCTCCTTGGGTTACAGCAGCGCTGCTTGCAGAGAGGTCCAAAGCTGCCCTCACTCAAGACTTGTTCCACCAAAACACTTGTCAGAGATGAGCTAATCCCTGGGCAAGGACACTGCTAACCTGTTTCACAAGGTGTGTGTGCCTGGATGAGGGAAGGGTCTCAGTCTGCTGCTGAATCGTGACAGCTGGAACTCTGGGAGCTTTATTAATAAGGTTTTTCCTGTTCCTTTCATTAGTTATTTTTCCTGCTCCACCTGTAGGTCAGTTTGACGATTGCACTCTTTCAATGTGGACCGGTTTGTTTTCCATAACCAGATTACTGGCGTTGAAATATGGACCCTGAACATGGTCAATGTTAATGCTTTCAGGGGAAAGATTCTGTGTCACCGTGAATTTTCCTTGTTTCAGCATTTGTGTAACAGCAACAATGCAAAGTAACATAGTTAGTTACAGATGACTTCTTAAACAGATGCGTGCTCTCACCCATCTGTTTTTTCTTTTGGTTTATGATCAGTCAATAGTTCTGATATGTTTTTGACATGCAAAGTCCAGAGTTTTACCCTGGGAACTGGGCTCCATTTGACCCTGTATCTCTGTCTTCAATAATTACGTATTCTGTATATCACAAAACACAGTATTGCAGCCCTACCAAAGACGTAGAGTTCATATTAACAGTGAATTCCAATATTACTGTAACTCAAAAGCACATCAACTTCTTAGTGTTCCTCTGTTCTACATCAGCATCTTTACTAAGAGCTGTGACCGCATTTTTTTTTGTTTCTTAAACAGTTATTTCTGTAACTTCTTATGGACTGAATAACAGTTCCCAGACCTGCTGGATGTGAAAGAACCTTAGGAAAAAAAGACCTTACCTGATATGTAATCCTTTGTACCAGGTGGAATCCCTTCAGATAGTGTGGTTCTAACACCAATGCTGCAATGGTCTTTGCAGGCAGAACCTGGAGTCTGCAAGGGAGTTCATGGGGCATGTGTGCAGGGACAGCCAGCCAAAGATAAATGATGCAGCAAGTACAGGAGTCTACTGGTGGCTTCACTTCCAGAACACTTGTGGAGTACTCTTAGTTTTATCTGATTTCTCATTCCTACTCTCTGTGAAGTCCAGTCTAACTGCAAAGCAAAGGATGTTTTTATTTATAGTTGTGTACACCCTGAAATTTCGGGGGTTAAGCAGTCTGCAGTCTATGTGGGCACAATGTAAAGTTAAATGCATTCTAAACCAGCTTTGGTAAAATTCACATTTCAGGTCTATTGTAATCATAGGCAAAAAACTGTTGCAATAATTAAACTCTGCATTATCATGAAACCTTTGCCTGGGGGAGAATAAAGATCAGATCTTTAGCCTAGGGAGTATTTGCTCAGAATTCAGCCAAACTATCTGGATAGCCAAGAAACATTTTAAGGTTCTGCAGCAGGCATGTCACACATCATTCTTGCAGCTAAGAATTCTTAAGTACCTACTTTTTCATCCCATAGCAGTGTATTTGAGGAATACTTTGAAAATTTGTCATTCTATGACTAGAAGTGGACAGTCTGGCTTTTCTGAAGAATAGTGGAATTTATTCAAGAACTGATAAGGCTGACACTGGTTTGTCTTTCTATTTTCACAGCTGGAAACTTTGCCTGGATTGATATATAGTGTGGGCATTTCCAAATGTAGTTCGGTCAGGCATTTTTTCTTCCCAAGTTATTTAGTATGTACAACTTCAGTCTGCTGTAGTTGTGTGTAGTAAAATGGTTACTGAAGCCCTAATCAAACCAGTTGGGTTCACTGTGGGAGCCAAGAGCAACATGGTGTGAAATACATCTCCATTAACTTGTATACTGTGAAAGTTTACGTATGGTAAGTATACAGAAAGTATATAGAATGGTTTGACTTTCAGTTCAACTTAATATTTTTAGGAAAGTCTAAGAACTTTCAGTGAATATTTCTTATCTCTGTTGCCAGGGTTAAAAGTGCCATTAGAAAGTTCCAGAGACGAGTAAATTGGTTGGGGAGCATTTTGGGTTACGTACTGGTCTCACATTTACAATTGCTATGGGTTAAATACAAATCATGGCCTAGCTGGCATCCTAGTAGGAAGCAAGGCCTATGGAGGATTCATGTAATCTATTCTAACATTTCTTCTCAGGGATATTCTGTGCTGGATACCACAAAATGCCTCCCCCACTTAACATTCGCATCCTTGCTCTCTATGTACTCATCTCAAAAAATGTGTAAATGGGCACACACAGTGTTCTGAATTAAGTATAACCATTTTGATAGCACAGCTTTGTCAGCCAGGTGTATATGTACATATAGATACATTTATATATATATGCACACATTTATATATGCATACACACATTTATATATATATATATATACACATTTATATATATATATATATGCTTCCAACATTCATTTGGAGGAATGCTGTCCTAAAAGTGAAGTATCTTTCTTTGGAGGGTGATGTCCTCCAACACCAGAGATGACCTCTGACACAAGATTACCTGCTACAGAAGGTTTTCTAGAGAGCAGATGATGTTTCTGAAAGGAAGCTGTGAAGCTCCCTTTGAAGAGTCTCTCCCAAATTTGCCCTAAACCAAGGCAACTGCAGAAGACAAGAACAGTATTTTTTCCCAGAATGAGACTAAAAGACAAATCTCCACTAGAGAATGGGAGATGTGTACCTTCAAATGCAAGTAGTTGAAGATGTACATCTAAAGAGACTTAAAATATGAATTAGTACTTCTGTTGATTGTACTTAATAAATACAGAATGTTATTTTCCATACTGTACCACAAAACAACCTAGTTGATAAAGAACAGTCACAAAATCATACATCCCCTTTGCAATTGGGTTTTGCAGACAGTGCTCTTGCATGACCTGAAAAATGTTTCAATTAGCATGTAGCTTAATTTTTCCCTGTTGGTGACACAGCTGAAGAGACTCGTGTTATGTTTAGTCCATCATCTGTTTAAAATAACTTATATTTGGAAATATGTTTCTGGTTTAGCCTTGGAAATGTCAGAATATAAATAACTCAGTATTTTTTTGTTGTTTTAAAGCTACAACATTTGATCTGTTGATGCATTTTGGATGTCCAAAAAACACAAATATAATGATCTTAATATTGTTGAACTTCTGCTTTAGTTTTGGGGATTTCTGGATTGGTCTTTTTGTGTGTGTATGGTGGTTTAGAGGGTTTTTTTTTTTAGTATATGTTTGTTTTGTTTTGTTGGTGGTGGTGGGTTTTTTCCTGTGAATATTAAGATCTTATGGAACCATAGTTTATTGTATAAATTTACACAGGTCTTTCAGATTCATGGATCATTATACTTTGCAGCAATATGTTTTTCATGAGTTAGACTCGACCCCTTTGTTGATAACATACTCCTGCAATGCTGTTTTACTCTAAAAGGCTAGGTGTCTATTTTGTGTAGTTATGTACCATAAAAATATGAATCCCAGATGGTTAACTGAAGAACTTTGTCTCTTGCAACTGTAGCAACTTTTACTCCTTTTTTTTTTTCACAGTCACTTAACTCATTTAACTTTTTTAACTTGTTCCATGTTTACTTTTACTATATGTTCAACTTCTATTACAGGCACTAAAGATGAGATACATAGAGAACCATTGTAAAAGAATTAATTAAAGTGAAAGAACTGTTTTTTTATATGGTGGTTAGTGTAGTATCTTGTGGATAAAGAATAACTATATTCTGGTTATAAACACACTTGGTATGTTTTCATTGCAGAGAACATATCTTTATTTTAATATAGCAGAGCAAAAAATCATCCCCATTTATTAATCTGATGTACACTAAATAACTTTGCATTTGTTACACAGATGATAAATATTTTTCAGATAAATTTATAAACACATCCACATTTTATAGATTTATACTGTACACAGTCATCCTACACAAAGCATGCCCTTTCACAAATATACAGACAGCTTTCCTCAGAGGACTTAATCAAAACACTTGGTCAAACATTTTGGAAGCTGGCAATTTGACACAGAGGAGGATACTGGAAAGATGAGTTCACAATTATACCAGCTGGACTTGAAATGAAAATTCAGAACTCCAAAAGAGAAAATTTATCAAGGCACACACATGCAAACACATATATACAATAGTGATGACTGTAACCTGCTTTCCAGGCGCTCACAGCAGTAAAGGAAACAAAGAAAGAAAGAAAGAGAGAGGTCAGGACCATTGCCAAGATCTTGATGCAGATTAGCAGATCTGAAGTTGAATTCCCGTGTTCAAATGGCAATTCAACTTCAAAGTAGCTCGTTACCCGTATATACAGTATGTACATGTTACCTTGCATTGGGAAATGGAGATTGTCAGAAATGGCAAGATTTCCTTGACAACATATGCCTACTAACATACCTGTGTGTTTGTACATTGAAGACTATTTGAAAAATGGTATGACCAGTTGGCTCAGAGCAGTAGGAAATTTGAGTGGAAGTTTAGAAGCAGAAACTGAAGTGGAAGTTTAGAAGCAGAAAATAACTGCAAAAAACCTAGGAAAGAATACATGTTTTCCATCTGTTGCTTAGCATTAGAAAATACTAACAGGTTTTTAAGAAGATCAGTAATGCGACAATGCTAATAAATTGCACTGGAAGCAAAAAACTAACAAGTTTTTAAGAAAATCAGTAGCCTTACAACCAATAAGTTGCAGTGAAGGCCAAGAACTCTACTTTTTGTATCTCACGTTTGATACCTGACTTCTGCATATATGCCATTTTACTACAATGGAAATGGCCCACTTCAAAAGCCATCTAATTTTATACAGCACATTCCTACACATATTTGAGGCCAAGTACGAGATACAATTTAGTTGTCACAATGTTGTGCAGCTGAAGGTAATACAGCATTCTTTTAAGTTTAATTGGGGTTTTTAATATAATATTCTGTAGAAAATGGTTAAAATAAGTTGCCAGTTGATTCACTTAGCTTGCAGCATTGCTATTAAAATCCTTTTAATATTTGTGAAACACTACATTCATAGGAAAACACAGGCTAAAATTATTCATCTTTTAAAAAGGGCTGAAAAAACATATTTCTCACACAATAGCAATACCAGTATGGCAGTATACTCTGTCACATACTTAATATTTTTGAATGACAAAGCTGGGATCCTGATCCTAAAAAATTGCTTCATTGATTTAAACAGGGATCAGATTACATGTACAGAGCTTCTCTCATGCAACACTTTGTAGGATCCTAAAGCACTTGAAGGTCGATAAATGCAGGAAGACACTAGCAGCTTGGGACATTTTAAAAATTCTTATAAATGAGCTAGCTCCTACAGTGCTAATTTTGTGCCTGCTCTCAATTTTTGTTGCAAATGTCAGCATAGCCTTTCATTTCATTAGTGAGGCACTAAAGAAATCAGTTACCAGATTAGGATGGTTGGTAGCAGGAAGAAACCAGAAAGCACTTAAAGGTTTGCCCAAAAGGGATGGCAGGAGGTTGTGTTTTTTAAGTAGCTCTCAAATATTCTCCTTTTTCTTCCAAGCCATTGATTTTAATCTATGTTTACACATTTCCATATAAAAGGTAGTATTATCTACTGCTGCTATAGATTTGAATGACTATTTTCTACTTAGAACTGCCTTAGAACTGTTAGTGATCACAATTAGAAACTATATGCTATGGTTTCACCCACTGCATATGTTTTCCCCTTGGAAAGATCTCCTCTCCAAAAGAACTGTCGTGTAAGCCTTGCTACCCTTTCTTAGTCCCCTCCCAAAGGTTTGGCACACACACTGGTGTTTAGTTTATCAACTCATAGGAGACATAGGGATAAAAAAGAATAGCAAGCTGCTTGGGTTGGTCGGTTTGTTTGTTTTAATCTTATTAGAGAGCCAGCTTTCCTATAGCAAATATACATTCCTTCCTGTGAAAGGAATACGCCCTTTCTTCTTTCTTACTTCTCTAGCATGAGTGCATGCCCCCTACCAGAGGAAGAATACTGCAAAGGGTTTGCAAACATTCCAAAAAGAGCAAAGAAGAAATTGTAGCAGATGCCAGAGCTTTTGAAAGAGCTCTTTCCACTGTCACTGGTCTGTGGGTATGTTCTGATGTTTTCACCTCGGATTGGCTTGATTTATAGTATCCATGACTTTACATGGCACTAATTACTGTAGAAGATCTTGGTGGGTGTTAATCATTAGTTGAAAAACACCCTGGCAATGGCTCTGTTTCAGGCTGGTCAAAAACTGCTGATAAGAACAGTAGCAAATAATTCTTTAATCACATCACTAGAACAACAGCAGCCATATATGCAGAAACAATGAAAAACATACAATACAGAAAATCACAGACATATTCTCATACATTACACAGAAGTTAGCATGTTGATATCCCCATGGACCATTTTGAAGGCCTTTTGGTTGAATAAGACAAAATCCATAGCTTTTAGGAGTTTATGTATCTTAGAGTGCTGTATATCTCAGTCACTGGAACACCAGTGCTTTTGCATGATGTGCTGCTTTGCTGTTTGGCACAGTGTGATGGGGCAGGAGAGTGGGTTGGGCAGGTGGGGAAGGCAACAGCTAAGTCAAAGCTCATTTTTCAGAACATTTTAGGAATCCTTTTCCAATGACTGGAAGCTAATGGCCAGTTGAGATGATTCTTGGCATCCCAACAATTTTGCACATGAATAAGTAAAGGTTTCTGCACAAGGAATGGAGCAGGATGCTATTTGCATTCAAATCATAACTCACAGTGAAGAAAGAAACACTGCCATGGAGAAAGAGATGAGAACATAATTTGTAAGTTTAACATTCGCCTGTGTTGTAGAGGTGAGTGTGTCCATATGTGTGTACTCACCCACAAACGTCTGCATATGTGTTCACTTCTAACTGTGTACTATTTCTCTACAATATACAGTATTATACAGCTTCAGGCTAGGATTTGAAGAAAACATCTGAAAAAATAGAAGTAATTGAAGCCTATATCTTGAACTTTTCATTGTTTACATTTAATTTGGTTCCATTTCATTATTTTTCCCAACCCTCTTCTTTTGAAGGATCATCTTTTAAGTGGGTAAGATAGACCCAGGCAAGATTCACAAAATATTTTTGTCACATAGCCAGTGGGGGATGGTCATATATATGGTCTTACAAGGCAGACATTAAGAGGATAGAAGACATTTCTTATAGATAAGAATACATGCAGAATCATACAAGAGAAGTGCTAGCTGACAACTCTAGTGCTTGACAACATATGAAACTGGAACACATATGACACTGGACTCTTGCAGAGTACTCTACTTGCAACGAGCTGTGAGTTCTGTCCTTTAGCATTAAAGCAGTTTCATCTTGCTTGGTCACAACTACTGGTGAAAACTGAATGGCAAATGGTAGATGTCCAAAATTAGAAAGTGGAAAGCTAAGCAAAAAACCAGATCCTCAGGATCTAAGAGAAATGAGCTTAGGTGGTTAGCTGTGGAGAGAGTGCTGAAAGTGCCTGCCAACTCTTTTTCTCTCTCACTTTCTCTCTCACTTGTGGACTGATATGTCTGGCTACATCTCAAATGTGTTGATGGCCAGAGTAGGGACAAGGTCTCTACAAATCATCTTGGTTATGTGGCATTAAAACGTATATTCATGAGCACTGTGGGTGGAAAGAACAATATTTTCAGGTCGTCTTCACCCAAATACTTCTGTTGTTAAGTAATCTCCAATCTTTGGTATCAGATTGTGCACTGGTCCGAACTGAGCAATATGTTCTAGACCTTTGTGAAAGTGAATAGATTGTTCACCCTAGAAAGCACTGTACTTTTCCCTAAGTGTTTTGGTCCTATTAAATATAACTTATGGGTAAGTTGTGGGAGGAGGCTGCTGAAAATTGCACTGCTTTATTCATTTTGAGTTCCACAGGATGTATTCAAAGGGTTAGAACTCCGTATTACAGGCCAGTATCTGCATATGTAATTCGACAAAATGTTTAATAAGAAAAGTGAGTAAATCAGGCCCAATTTATCTTTTTTCTGCTTTTTACATACTAAGTCACTTCATTAAAACACAGGCCCTGAATGTGGATGAGATTGTATATAAACAATCTTATACAGCTAGAGTGGGGCTAAGTGTTGAAGGGTCCTGTTGAAGGGTCCTTTGTTTGAAGGAAGAAATAGGAAGTTACTGCTACCAAAAAAAAAAAAAAAAAGAAAAAAAAAGCAGCTAATGATAGTGAATTCAAATATATTTTGCAGCATTTGTTGAAATTATTAGAAGAAAACAAATGAGGTTGATAGCAGCACATGTTGTAGACTACGTGAGGTTAAATGAAGGTAAGTAAGATCTGCAAGTAGCATTATAAGTTGATGCTTTGCATTTTTTACAGGTTTTGAATTGAGTTCCAGATTTTCTGGCTAACATGTCTCTTCTAATTCCACATCATTGCCTGAACCATGTCTTACCTTGAAAGTACAAGCAAAAGTCTGTATTTTCATGCTGTGTTTTCTCAACTAGCAGCATTTAGAGTACTAATGCAGGCAAATACCTAATATTTTACAGTAAGTTTAATGAACAAGAAGGCAGGAAATAAGGAAAAGCAGTCTCTCAGATGTGTTTTCTTCTGGAATATGATTACTGAACATGTGTTTTCTTTCAAAACACCAGAGGAAATAGAGCATTTCTGTTTTCACTTCTTGTGTCTTTGACCCCCTGAGTGCAAGGATTCATTTTTTAACATTGTGATTGAAATTTCAATTGCATTTCCAGGTTATTAAACAGGAAACATGGCTTGTAGGTTGTATTAGCATGATATCATCTTGTTTAGGTAAAGAGGTGTGACTGGATGTAAACATCTTTCTCTGACTAATGAAGATTAATTTAAAACTCAGAACGGGGAAGAGAGCTAGAGCCTAGCACACACAGCTGTCCATATGAGGGACTGAGGACTACATTACTTTGCTGAGAATTGGTATCCACTGTTGTGCCTCAAGAGCAGTTACACAAAGATAAGGATCCACATTGGTAGAAAAAAGAAAAATAAAAGAATATAGAATATAATTTCCTCCAAATGGTGCTGAGCTGTGTGCACAGACAAGAAGATTCCCTCAAATCAGGTCAACAGGGGTCACTCTGAGNATTTGGGATTTGGGATGGAATAAATAGAACGGCAGGAAGAGAAAGCAAGCAGAGCTTGAATTCTCAGTCTTAACTTTGACCCATATTACTCAGATGATAAAGGAAGAGTAGACTATTGGAGCCATTGGGAAGGAGTGCTAACTCTTTTTCATCAGTGCTCAACTTTTGTAGTACACAGGTGTAGAACACCTGTTCCTAGTTCCCTTTCTAGGAGCCTGTA
>VZTB01017185.1:75944-99930 GCA_013397245.1 Thryothorus ludovicianus | reverse complement strand
CCTGCAAAATTTTCTTTTTTTGCTATCACTTCTTTGAGGACCAATGCAGCATTTTCCTCCTTTGAAGCTGGGATAAAGCTCTGTGATTCACCTGCATTTTTTCTGGGTCAGGAAACCAAAACCATACACTGGTTCCTGATTCTCACAGTTGCATGGAAAATGTAGCATTGCAGCTATCAATAGCAGGAGCTCAGCAAATTCATCTCATTTCTGAAAGTTAATTAAGAAGGAAGAAGGTAATTACAGAATGAACAGAGATGTTGTTACTTACACCATACAGCTCTGTGCGGATTCTTACAAAACACCTCCTGTACCAAGTTCCAGTATCACTCTCTATTTCTATGAGCTCATCTATCTGCTTAGGTGTTTTGATCCTGGTAACCTAGAAATAAAAACAGAACAAAAAAAATAGTAGTTTCTGGAACAATGACCTGCCTATGGGGGACTATAGGTGGGGTTTATTACACTTCATCCCCTAAAAATGAGCAGATAGTCAACCGGTGTCTACACTAGATATATTTTAGATTTATCAAGGAATAGTAACATGTCGTAATGCCAAAGTCTTTATGGATGCAACTGTTTTGGAAAACTCTATGTTCAAGGCATGTTGGAAATACATTTCCTCTGGCTGTAATAAGCTGTTGCTCCCATATTCTTCTAGAGAGTTGTTGTATATACCTCCAATGCAACAAAGGATAAAACATTACTTTTAATCACCAGTTAACCAGAATTTGCCTTCAAATTGTTTCTAACTTGCACAGCAGTGTTGAAAGTCTTTTGATTAAAGACACAACAATGAAAATAGAAGTATTCAAAATGTCATTAATTAGTAGCTGGACCAACTTTTTTTTATTTTGTTATTTTTTCTAGTGTTAAACAGGAAACTTAATGAAGAGAGAAGAGAGGTGCAATGATCTGAAACCATGTATGTTATTGCTTTTATGAACAATCATTAACTTATTTCAAGTGAAATGAGATAAACAGACATCAGGGAAAAATATAGAATTACCTGTGATGGAGAATATAATGATTCCTACAATGCTAATTTTTAATTTTACTCTCTTGTATAGCAGAACCAGGATACATTACATGGTCTTTCCAGACACTGGACCTGATAAACTTTTACTTTTGTATGGTTTTAGTTTTAGTTTCTGCCCTGGTCCCAGATTCATAGTGATATCACAAAAGGCAATTCATCCACAGTTTATTTAAAAAGAAGATGAGCAGAGAAGAGAAAGAAAATTAATAAAATGGGGAAAGGGGAGGAAAGAGAGAACAAAATACTGCATATTTGGTGTTTGGCTGAAATTAGACTTCTGTTTCTTCTTAACAGAATGAGGACAGCCCCCACCCCCACATCCAATGTATTGCAGTGGATTACAGGACATCAGGGAATGGCAATATTGATGATAAAGCTTTATTGATGATAAAGTTCTGAATCCATTGCTTTTATAGATGTTTACTGTTTGAGATGCAACAGCAGCCTAATCCCACGAACAAGAACATAGAAAAGCCCACTAACCAGTTTGAGGTATAACTACCCTCATTTCTGAAGTACTATAGCTCACTGTTTTACCAGATCATGACTTTCTCAAAAGCCTGTAACCTTCTTGTCATGTCTCTTCCAATAACCTTTTCTACATCATTCCTCTGATCTCAAGCCTTTCTTAAACTGCTTTCAGGAACTATGTTGTACAAATGACTGTGTGAAGTCTTCAGAAATATCTGGTATCTGCTACACACTTCTCTGGGCAGAAAAGGGATGCCTTTTGAATCCCACTCTTGTGGACTCAGGGACAGCATTTTCACCGCACTGGGCGCTTGACCTGGTTGGAGCTGTGGAGATTGGGGGTAACATATGAATCCTGGGACCACTTGCATGTGACTGGGGACAAAAGTTCCCTGGCCTTGGTGGTTCTTTAACATATGAAAAGTCCTATTGAGTCAGGATAATAGTCCATCTGGGACATGCAAATTCATCATGTCAGTGTATGAAGAATAAAAAAACCCACAAATACAGAAAAGAAAACCTATTTTAATGAAAATGATGCTTCTGTTTAAAAGCAATGGCTAGAAATACGCGATGTTTTAAATTTTAAAAAATCAATACTTGTTGCAAAGGAAAATACACACAGGAAAAAGAATTAATACATAGTAATTGAGCAGTAGAGAATATTTTGATTCTAAGGATGCAAAGCTTTCTCTTTTTTTACTTAAATATTTAAACCAAGAGATCTAAAGAATTTGTATTTTAAAAACCCAGGAAGACAATAAAGTGTGTACACAAACATCTAACTTTGGTAGTTCCATGACTGAAGCTACTATCAATTTATTAATGCCTGTTAGTGTCCCTGCTTTCAGGACAAATTCTTCAAAGTATGAAGAGTCAGCCTCCCAATTAATTCACCAGAATATTCCATTTTGGATTAACTCTTAACCCAACTGCTTGTCAGTTGATGTCATCTCTTTCTAAATGCTTGAAGATAAGCTCCTCAATGAGTAACAAGAATAAATACAACTTGTGAAAAAAAAAAAAAGCTTCTAGAAAAATATTAAATCAATATAATACAGGGAAAAGCATACAAGAAAATCACTAAAATCACTAGAACTATAGGCATAATGGAGAAAAAGTTACATAACCTTAAGAGTCAGAAAATACTATCAAAGTGTGTCTGTTGTAACTAACAACATGACACAGAGGGAAAATAGTAAAGCATAAGTCATAGAATGGCATTGGATAAACAAAGGAGAAGTATGGAAAGTTTAGGAAAAGTATGTGAATAAATTACTGAGACAAAATGTCACAATATCGAGAACTAACTTAGAAAAAAAGAAACTAAAAGGATATGTCAAATTATGCTTAAGTTCTTTGTTTTCTCAGTTTTGTGCAATGAAGTGCTGACATTGTAATAAGAAGAGAATGATGCATTTTCTAATCATATTAATGCAAGCTCAAAATAGGGACTCCTGTATACGTCTAACCTTGACACACAGCACAGTATTTCTAATCTCAACTTAATATATGGAGTAGAGTTTCCATAATGCTCAAGGCAGAAACTGGTAAAATTAATGGCTGATCAATTTACAAAAGCAACTGTAGATAAAGTGGCTGAGTGTCACATTTTAACAACCATAAAGACCAAGGCTTGTTACATCACAAGAGCTGGGAAAAACAAGCATCTGCTTTGTTTTCTTCTCCACAGCTGCTTTAGAAGGTGATTACAATTACGTCAAAGTGACGTGAGAGACTTATCCTTCCCCCCATATTTCCTCCTAGCACATTTCTGCCTTCTTCCTTTTGCCCATAAAGGGGGACAGAGTCTGTGCTGTGGCTGACTGTGAAATCAGTCAATGAATATCAATAGTGACAGAAAAAAAACCCTAGAATCACCAGTAACAGGCATATCCTGTGTGAAAGCAACTCAGATCAGAAAGTGCCAATTGTGAAATTACACCATAGATGTATGGTGTTAGGTAAATCCCTTTATTCATAAATTAAATCAGAAAATAAAATAATAGATTAGGTGGGATTAGGAGTAGGACACCAGTGTACCAATAACTGTGGATTTAACAGGGTAAGTGTGCTAACCAGCTTTCTTTCAAGCTAAATATAGGATTTCTTGAGCTTCATTGCAGGAAGGTTTAAATGGAAGCAATGGAAACTACATCCAAAGCAGCAAACTGCAAGTCTCGATGGAATACAAATTATGTGGTCATATGGTCATTCCTCAAGACCACCTGCAAATGCAGAACCTTTAAGAGGATTTCTTAATTGAGTTATATGTGTGTTATAGTAAGAAGAAAGCTTCTGGAAGAGGAAAAACAAATCCCATACATGGCTCTGAGGGTGTAGAGTGCACATACTGCCACAGCACTGCACAAGCTGGAGAGGCTGACTGGAATTCAAAGCAAGAAAGTGCTATGTGATCCTCTTATATCCAGGAAGACAAGACCATTGTGCATAGTCTTCATAAATAATGAAGATGCCATATAAAAATTCCATTTTTGAAACAGTAATTTCTTCTCTGATAGAAACAACCCATCAATACCTCAAATAGGATTTTATAATTAAGCCTCAGGAAAATTAATTTGAGCTTCCAAGACATTTTAAGAATATTAAATGTTTGGAATTTCATAGAAGTGAAAATGGAATTTTAAAAACCATTATTTTACCTGATAACAATGGAAAAAAATTCCAAATCCTAAAGACACAACAGCGAACTAATTTAGACTTGCATATGTCTACTGTTATTACTAAGAGTCAAAACCTAATCAATAAATCACAGATGCAATGTATTAACTATCTTGGTACACCAGATAAAATTATCATGCTGTGGCTTCATACACCCATGAATATCCTGGCCAAAGGCTGATTTCTTAGCAGACATTGTATATATAACGATTTCAGTAGGAATTCACAATAGTTTTTATTCAGGTATTTGGCATGAAAAAAATTGGCTTAGCCATTTAGAGCATTAATATTGATTGCTTAAGCTGTCCAGACCTTGCCAGTCAGGACACTTGCTGATGTGATAGGTGATTAGCTTTAAGAACAATACTCACGGTGAAGACTTTCTCAGGCTGACCACGAGCACGCATGTTTGTGTCATGAATTTGCTTGAGTATCATCCAAGCTTCATCATGTTTTCCAACCTAAATGTTACAATAAAACATTTAATACCTTTAATACATATGAATTAAATTACTCTCTACATTCCCTGAACAATCTAAATGCCTGTTTGGTAGAGATCATGATATAAAACAGAAATAATTTTGACTGGAATCTAAAAACCATTTGGGAAGTTATACCTCTAGCAGGAACCGTGGGCTTTCCGGCATAAAGGTGAGGGCAACCACGGAGGAGACACAAGGCAGTGCACAGACAATCACAAATACTCGCCAGCTGTGGAACTGGTAGGCAGAGCCCATGCTGAAACTCCATCCTGTGGAAGCAGAAATTCACAAGATGTAGACAAATAAGGAGTACTATATGTGTTATCCTATATATGCTGCTTCTTGGGGATGCAAAATGATGCCTATATTTAAATGGAGCCTGACTGATATTTCCACAAATATTGGTCATCTAAAAATAGTTTTATACTATGGATTTTAGCCTCTTGCATGTGACTAGTTATGCTGGAAAGCGGTTGTATTATGGATGAAAGACTTTCTTATGCAGTGATAAAGAAACCTCTTTCAATTCTCTTAGCAAAATCTGTATTAATGTTGTTAAGTGAACCAAACGGGGACATCATCACCATGCATAACAATATAAATACAAAGAACTAGTTTTCTATAAACAATAGAAGTTGAGAGACTTTAAAAGTTACACACATGTTATGTATTTTATGGAATTGCATAGCTTTCCTCAACATTAACTTTTTTCTACAAAATTGATTTCAATACTCTTAATAAGAGTCACCCATGTAAAACTGGAAGGGTGGTAGTTCAGCTTTTTAATAAAATACCTGGTTGGCTGTTATATTTTGACTGGACTACTGAAATGTTATAACTGTAAAAAAACTAAGAATTTATCTTAAGAAAAAGAAAAGTATTATTTGAGTAACTATCTGGCCTTTTATTCTGGCTTCAGTACATCAGAAATTTTCAAGTAAAATTGTCAAGGATAACTTATTTAAAGGTAAGTGAAAGATAAGAGTAATGGTAAAGGACAGAAGAGATTACTGGAAGACAATGAAATCTTGGGTAATGAAAGAACTGATGTACTGGATTAATCTATTTTTTGCTACCTTTTTTCTAGGCAAAAGATATAGTTAATTAAATCGTCCAGAATGTCAGTAAACAACTGGAAGGACATAGTACCAAATGGCTTATTAAATAGCTCTCCAAAGAAGGTATTTATGTGATAAATGCAAAGTGTGTTTTGGAATGTAATGATTCTATGCTGTGGATCATAAACATATTCTTGGGGAAAATTTTCTTTATCATATTAAAGTACTTACCTACTACCACAAGAAAAATACTGTCAACCCATGATATATTTCTATTCTTTATCAATGGTTTGGTGAAACATCTTGATCAGAAAATGGGGAAATGTATTTATATCTGGTCTCCTACAGACTTCCTGTGTTTCTGAAATAATATCAGTTTGCTCTGCCAACTTTACCTCAGGGAGAAAGGGATAAAATCAGTAAGAGTATTGACAATGATCTTGGAATACCATGTTGCGTTTTTTTCAAGTAAGGCTACATATAGACATACTTTATTGCTCAAAATGTCCTTCCAAATAAACAAGGATGTTTAAAAATTTATGTTACATTCTATTCCAAAATAAAATCTGGAATTAAAATTTACAAATAAACATGTTAACAAAACAAAAAACAAGGACATAAAAGTGTATTAGAATTCACTCTTCATTGATTTGTGGAAAATTTGATCTTATGAAATTTCAAATCTTAAATAATATAGGTGTATTTTACATCTAATTTGTGAAGGGAAGAAAGTAAATAAAGATTTACAATGCGTTAATGAAGCAATTAGAGATGACAACTGTGTTATGGATATTGTGTACACATTATATTCTAATACTTAGAATCATATTCTTCATTACACAATTTAAAGTACAGAATAAAATAACCTGATGCAGAATTTGCAAAGTAATTTCTTTGTGACGTTAATTCTGGTCTGATCACTGAGATATTCTGAATCTCTGGGCAGCTGTGCAGCTGCTAGTGCTGCAGGGAAGACAGCACAGGATGGGAGTTTTCATCTTTCGGAACATTCGGTATCAGTAAAAGTATTGGCTTTTTTTGTTACTAGAAACCATTCCAGAAATACATAAAGCCACTGATATAGTTAGACAATCATCCTTTCACAGCTCCAGTTTATGTTTTATGAGCTTGAGCTGTACAAAGGGCAGTTCTGCAGTAAGTGAAATCAACCTGGCTTTATTCCTGCTATAAAGCAATAGCAACATCTTGTGCTCTGTAGCTAGTCCTGGAAAATGCTCTTGGTAATTTATTTTTAGTTGTCGTTTATTAATATAAGTGAACCGTACTGCACTAAATTAAAAGCAGTAAATGCACTATTCATTCTGCTGTCATTGTGACAACCTACAAAACATCTTTTTTATTCCTCAAAATACCTGAGGGATATGTCAAGTGAAATGTTCATTATAGTTTTTATTGCTTTTGTTCCATCTTTTCAATATGTACTGTATTAGCTGCTGCAATTTGTCTTGTGATTTAATGTATCTGCTGAATTAATGATAAAGAGGAATGTCGGGATTATAAAAAGCAATTTGTAGAAAAAAACCAGGAGCTGCATAGAGCTTTCTGGAGGTTGTTCCTCCCATCTATTCCAGCACCAGCACTAGATCAGCAAAACAAACATGTATTTCAAATGCGCAGCGAGTTTGGATTTATTTTTATATTTAACACATCCTTTTTTCCCAGGTCATGAGCTAATCTGGATAATGGAGCCATTAGAACAGCTCTGAATTTAGCTCACAAAGTGGCTTTCATTCCTTTTGTATGCAAGTCTTGAAACTAAATGAAATTGTGTTCTTGGCTGTAAGTCAATCTCCCTCTCCCTTGATTTATGGCAAAATAGCAAAGGCACAGCAGCACTTCGTGGCTGTATTCAGTGCACTGCTCAGCAACTGCAGCAGACTTTCACCCTTGCTCCCTGGCTATGCTTTCCTCAAGAATCATTAATCTTGAGAACAGGGGCAAGTCCAATGTTTTATGAATTGCAAAACATTTGTCCCAAAAGCATTTTGAGAGTAACGGGCTCTAGAGCAACCCAAAACCTGTGATGGGTGAATCTGAAGCTCCTGTAGGAACCTTTTTGCTAAATACCACCCTCCTTCATTCCTGTCTGCTGGAAAAGGCCAAGTGAATTACAGACATGGCAATTACTGATTACAGAAACACAAGGACACACAGCAGAGCAAAATCAAACTGTACAAGATGCTAATTGTATCAAATCACCACTTTATGAGTTGAGCACAAGGACAACAAAATCTTGTCTCACAAAACAGCATACCATCAGCTCCATAGTCTTAAAATACGAAAAGAATATTATAAAATTCTTGCTCCAATAGAGAAGAAAGATAATTTGTCATAGACTTTCTGAATATTTGCAGAGAGAAACCTGCCCATATTAAGATGAATTTTATGAATGTATAACACTTGACAAATAGCAAGTATGTTCAAGCAAAAGTATCCTCTCCTACAATAGACATGTAACGAGAGAGCAGATTTATGGGGATGATTTGCTTAAGTTTCCACAATAAAGGTTGCAAGAAACATGACTGATTTCTACAAACTCATACATGTTACATTAAATTGCGATGTGGGCAATGAAAAACATGAATACCCACAGGCTCTGTATAAATACTGACTGGCAAGGAGACAGTTTATATATACTAGAGGAATACAGTTGTGAGCACTTTTCTAAGACCCTAAGGTTAGCAAAGAAAATCCAATCAAATATTATGATTTCATGGCATGGTTAGCTAAAGACTGAGAATTTCGACAATTTTTATTTGTCCTTCAGTATGAATAAGAGGAACTGGTTTCATAGCAGTGTCATACATTGCCAAGACCTGATTTGTCATAGATTTTCATCTTTTAGTAGATCAAAGGAGGGAGTAGATGCAGAAACATACTTAAAAAATACAGATAGGGGAGAAAGAACGAAGGAACTTACAGTATTTCATAGACTTCACAGATTTTTACAAAGAATAATTTACATAATTTTATAGCTTTTTTTATTTCTGTTGTACTACACAAAAGTCAGCTTCCTAGCCTTCATTCTCAATGCCTGTTTGGCATATTCATGGTAACTAAGAAGCATGATTGCTGTAAATTGTCACTTGGTGGCACTGTTACCGTACTCAAAACAAATAAAGCTTAAAACTATTGCAGGAAGACTTTTACTCTCAGATCCTGATGTTTTGTTGAGTATTTCCTAAATCAAAGCTAAAGCAAAATTGTAAGGACTGGAAATATTTTGAAGCTTGCATCACTTAAACGCCTTATTATTGCACTTTTTTTTTCCTGCCCTGGCATTACCAAGTTTAACTGCCAGTGTCATCTAGGATTTGAGACCATATATTGTAGTGCTACCCATTAGAATAAAGGTGAAACATCACTGAAACTGAAAACCAGACAAGTTCAGGCGAGTTATGTAGCTGAGGAAGATCTGCTACACATTTTTACAAACTTGGATGAAAACTATGATTTTATACAATGTCAGAAATATATTTTCAGAATTCTTCTGTGTTGTATTACTGTGAAATTCCAGTAAAGTAGAACACTTGTCTTTTCTGTGATTAAATTATTAATATCACATGGGAAAAGCAGTGTTATTTTTAGCCTATATAGATAGTTAGATACTCTGCAAACCTTGTCTCAGCAGGTCAGCTACTGCTAAGTTCTGAAGAAGAAATTTGGAAATGAAATAGCTGAAGTGTGGCGGGTCATGATGGAGGGAATTTGACAAAGATGCATGGTTCTCTAACTAAATGTAACTGCCCTTAAAGATCATCAGTTCAATGGAAGAAGAATATAAAAGTGTTCAACAAATGTGTTTTGGAAACACATTAGACTCATAGTTGGTCTGTTGATGCTTGAAACATGATGAGAAGGAATGAGACGTGTTCTAAAGACATTTCCTCTGCCACAGAGGAAAGGGTTTCTAAGCACAGACCCAAGTCACTGCTCTGTGTTGGCATTGATATTTATCTGAAGATCTTAGAAAATCAGGTCTCCAGTCATTCCAGTGGCAGTATTTTGTGTTCAGACAATCTCCAGGACAGCTGCAAGAAGAACTGATCTTGTACAGAAAATAATTTGCTGTCAAATACTATCAAACACATTCCTGCATAGCACTGTAGTCCAGGTGTAGTGCCTCTGATCAGTAACATCAACAGTTCCACTTTTTAAATTTCTCTAATACCTGCTGTAGAACTGCTCTGAAAAGTTTTACTTTTCATTAAGGAAGAAGTTTGTGTATCCTTGTACTTCAGACTATGATATGATATGATATGATATGATATGATATGATATGATATGATATATGATATGATATGATATGATACAATATGACATTATATGATATGATGTGATTATATGATATGTGAGCCCAAAATTTGAGATTTAGTAATGATAAGTAAGGCTTTCACTTAATCTTACATATATTCTTCAGAATACTGACAGAGCTGTTAGGTTTGTTTCCTTGACATAGAAATGCTAACGTATGAGACCTGATAGGAAAAAAAGAACCCATAAAAAATAGTTTCAAATCAGAATATTTAGAAATGCTGAGGGAGAGGTAGTTGGGGGAGGAAGGTAAGGGAAACCTTTAAGTTGTTGTGTGCATGGTTTGAAATGGTCTGTCTGAAATCTGACTTTCATTTGGCCCTGAAATACTGCTGTATTAAGATGCTGTGACTTACAGTAGTCAATGCAGTCAAGAATATAATATTAAAAATGAAGAAGAGATGAACAGACTTAATCATATATGAGAATTAAAACAGTATCCCTAATAAGAGAAGTGCAGGTACCCAATAGTCTGGTCATGTTATCTCTCTAATCTTGGTAGATGCTAGAAGTGGTAAAGGATCTCTAATTACTGGTCTTTTTATAATTATGAAATCAGAAACTCCCTTGCCTCCCTAGCAGATAAATATTAAAACCTGTATGGTCTTGAAGTAGGCTGTTGCCAGTACTGGGCCTAATGGGAATGGCATGCCTGTATCTGGAGTACAACAAAGGAAGCTATTCTTGCCCTTCAATTTTGTTTTCTGGGAAGAATAGAGGGCCAACTAAATAAAACACAGACATGAATATGATAAAATCACTCATTATACATTCATTGGTTATGAAGTCTAACAGGGCAGAAGAGAAGCTATACAGAACCAGAGAGCAAATTGACCATTATAAATTTTCTACATATTCACCCTATATACTGTCCTTCAGGGGACTATTCCAACTATTTGGAAGTTACAGCTGATCCAATAGCTATAACAAACAATGGTAAAAGAGTAAAGAGCATTCATAAGGAGTAGCTTATGGTATTTTTAGAATTTTCTTTTTTTTGCCTTTTCAGCCCTTACTTTATGACTAAGAAAGTATGATAACAAGAGTATTCACTTATGGTTCACAGAGCTGGATATTCCATTTTAACTAATGTAAGGCAGCACTAAAACAACTTATCACCTCTATGGATAAAAAACATCTTAAAAACAAAAATCTCTTGACTTAGTACAGTTTGTAGGAAACAATATTTGTTTGTTGAATGATAGCTGTAGGAATTAGTTGATATCAAAACAGTTGACAGGAGATGAAAATTTCTCTGCCTCTTGCACAGAGCTATATACATTGTTTATTCACTTTAGTTTGTCTCCAAGCCACCACCCTCCATAACATCATTCAATTATATGGCAAATTTTTGGAACTCTGTAGTGGTTTATATGGTTTTCTGCATAGTTATATGATGCATCACTATCTATAAAACAGGAGTAGTAACACTTACCCAGGTTAAACTTTAACTTAACTGAACACTGAAGAGGTGTAAAAATACGATATTATTCAGAGCCAAAATACAGACTATTTTGGAAGAGACTGTACTGTTAAAATCCATAAAGGAAGACATTGATATGAAATGCAAAGCTATTATCCCATAAGGGGAGCAGGAAAAGATAGATATTATGTCTTGGGGTGATTTTATGATGACAATTACCTAAATATCCGTTTTTTGCTCAGAGTCAAGATGGCCCCAGGGGTGGAGCCAGGAGCCTTGGGCACTGCAGGCAGAGTGGATTGGGATGCTACATTGTTCCTTCTGTTGGTTAGGTATTTACTGGCTTGAAGCAAAAAGGGTCTTTTTTCTCCTTCCCCTAGCCTGGAGGCAGTAGGCCTGTACCAGGAATCTTCTCAGCAGCTTTTTTCTGGTTTTTATTTTTTGGTTTTTTTTTTTTTTGTTAATAAACAATTTGCTTTTTTTTTTCTTTTCTTCACTTTCACCTACTGGTATTCATTTCTCATTGGCAAAAGTGATTACTGGAGTCCTTCTCTTCAGAGGAAGCACTCATTTCAGAATGTTTTCTCCTAAGTTTGTCTCCAAACTGAGACACATCAAATTTGTCCAAAGCTTCTATGTGGTTTCTTGATATACCTGCACATCATTCCTAGAAGATTTAGGGTTACACTTTTGACCCAGGAGATGTGTTTAGCTGGTGATATACTACCATACAGAAATTTGTGAGCCTTTCCTAGACCGATCCCAACTTCAATTATTCATTGCACCCACTGATATGACTCTTCATGAAAATAAGGGCTAAGAGTAAACCTTTCCACTTAGAGGAAAAGAACAAGGGATGACTTTGATGAGGAGTAGAGACAGGTCTGGAATGCTCTACTGTTTGTTTAACCTTGGCCAATGAGAAGTTCCATTCTCAAGCAAGGGGGAAATATTGGAAATGTACTTTGCTAAGACTTCATGCTGGTGTAATGTCTCCAACCAGCACCCAGGATATAATTTTGCACCTTAGGAATTCTGAACACAATTGCAATGCAACTGTCCTATAGGACTGGAAACCTGCCAAAAAAGCACTTCAACCCAACACTGCAACATCTTGACTTTGATCACCACGAAGAGTTCTGCCTCTGTCCGTTATTTTTACCAGACTTATTTTTACCAGACACTCATTATCAGGAATTGAGCCTGCATAACTTCAACATGGTTTTTCTTCTGAATGCAAATATCATTATATTCCTTGAGAAGTGGGTATATGCTCACTTTTTAGCATCCTTGGTTAATGAACACAGATTTTGAATGCTTGCTAGGGCATATCTCTATTTTTCTGCTTAGATGTTAAATCAATGTTTCTAAAATATTCTACTTTGTACATTCTTAAAATAATTTTCTTCCTCTATACTCCATAGTTTATAAAACACAAATCAGTGCAAAATCTCTCCCAAAACTTACGAGGATTGCACACTCCTGAAACTTAAAATGAGAAATACCATGTAGCTATTTGAATTAAGTAAATATGCATATTACAGGCTAGACTGTTCTGAACTTCCCTTATGTGCACTCATGACCCCTGCTCAGAGTAAACTGCCCAAGTCTGCTAGAAATGATTGTAGAAGAACAGAGGTCAACTTCTGTCCAGGGCTCAGATATAAAACATGAAAAGAGCTGTGAATAATCAAAAGCTCAAATGTTTTATTTTACTTTAAATGTCTGCTTTTGTCACATTTCTGCACCTAAACTTGATTTAGAAAATTTTCTCCTTTCAGTTAAAGACCTAATATAAAGCTACATTATGTGGCACCATTTGCAGTCCTAAGGAAGCAAATACTTTTGTTACTGCTCTGATGCTTTTTTTCACATACATTTTGAATCTTCTAATGCCTTTGCAATGTCATTGAGTCAGGGAAAAAAAATTAGTGCTGGGATGGTTACAGGTCACTGGCTTATATCCTTCCTAAATTTAGTGACCAACAGACATTTTTCAAATGGATTTGTAGAATACAATATAACTAATTAAGTTTAACTATGAAAGAAAGATTTATTTATCATAACTTTTTTGTGTGTCCACGTGGTCTAGAAGCATTTTATGAAAACCCTGCTATCAAAATCAGCAGTAGCAGAACTTTCTTAGCTTGACAACCACACAAAAGTGAGCATAAAAATTGAAATGTATTTTTCCAGTATGAACAAGATCTATTCAATAACTACATTGTGTTTAGAATTGAGACTTAAAATGTAAAGATGATGTTTTAAGTGCTCAGATATAAACAAACAAACAAACAAACAAACATGAATAGGCTGCCAAGGGTTAATATGTAGCAGAGAATCTCATTACAGGGACTGAGGCACATAATTGATCTGACTGTTTGGCTGACTGAATCAATGGCCCCAGAGATTTATGTATTCATGTATTTCTGCAAAGTCCTGGCTTGGGTCTGGCTCCGTGCAGCTGTTCCATGAAGGCACAGCAAAACAAAGAGTAAAATCAGCTAGCCACAACACTGACAAAATCACAACTTAGAGGCTTGTGAGTATAAGAAAAGGTCATGTCAAGCTTTCCAGGTTCAAACAGATGCAATTAATGTCACAAGTAGGGGAGACAGCACGTTAAGAGATGCTGCTGTCAGGGCGTCAAAATAACATGGTCAATGTCGGCACCAAGACTGCGCAACCAAATGTCACTAAAATGTGCTTCAAACTTTGTATGAATTTCATTTGTATGTAACTTTAAATTTGTGTTAAGTTTTTTACCTCCATTCTCCCACGTGTGCTTAATAGTTTTCCATTACTTTATTTAAGAATTGAAAAATGGCTTTGTATTAATTTTGAGGCATTTTTTTAGACAGGGCTAAAGAGTGAATAAGAGTAAATCATTGAGAGCAGACACAATCCACTTGTATAAGAAGACAATGTAAAATTGTCAAATGTCCTGTGTGGTAGCCATTGTGAACAAAGTCTATAAGGAAACACTTGTCTGCAACAAAATCTCTTCATATTGTTGCCCTATCCAAGCACAAAATACAGATAAAATGATACCTATGTATATTTTTTGTGGTGCCCTCCACTGTCCTTCCACAGCCATGAGATCACAAAAGGTGCTCTGTTTGATGGGATGAGTTGTTGCAGACACTACTAAAAGCAGCAGTTAGATGTGGAAACTAATTGAAAATGTAAGTGTTCTTGTCCTGCTCCACGACTCCCAGTGATTTATGTGCATCTGGACTAAGGATATTTAAATAATGGGCTCATGGAAAAGAAGGAAAGAGAAGCAATTAATCAAAAACGACAATCAGTAAAAGGCAAAACGAAACACTGTAGCTTATGAAATGAAAATGGGGCCTCCTTATCTAGCCTAATGTAGAAACAAAACATTAATTGAAATGCTAGAACAATATTTAAAGAATACCAAGAGGACATGTCTTTTACCAGTGATACACATTTTACCTTTTGTGTGCTTACTGCAGTGTAACAACAGAATATTTCTGCAATTCAAGATACTATTTCAAAATTTAACTCTATTATATTTATTTGTTTGAAAAGTGTTGCAAGAAAAATCTTATTTTCAGTGAGCATTTCAGTGCTGTGATTTCCTTTTTTTTGCTATTTTTGCTTGCCTCTTCTGTTCTCTTTTTTAAAAAAAAATTAAATGAAAACGAGCAATATCCTATCACTCTGAGGGAGACAGATAGACTAAGCAGGTAATTTATGTGATCAAATTATTAGAGGCAACATGCATTTGAGGAATTATCATCTAATGTAGCAGCAGACAATTGAACAAGCCTGGTCACATTTCTGGCCTTTCTGTACAGACTGCAGGGGCTTTCTGTACATACTGTGAACCATAGGTCAGAAGTCTTGGATTCAAGCCTTGGTCAAACATCCAAGATAACACTTTTTGTATGCTCTTATCAAGTACTAATGATTCTCAGTCTCTTGTAGTGGCAGTGGGGAGGTAGGTTTTGCCTATGAACAGACAGTCACAGTATTTGAAATGCAATTATCAAAGGAAACAATAAAAATACAATATATTAGGAAAACAAATAATTATTTTACATTCTTTTATACAGTTTCATGACTTGCTTGAGAATCTAGAATCATGAAGGAATCAAATATTTGGATTAGACTGAACTAAATAATATTTCTGCGGGAAAATAAAATTATATAAAAGCCTTACATTGATCTCTTTATCTCCAATTCTTTACTTTTTTTTATTATATGGCAATGCCACTATCATGAAACAAATCAGGACTCAAACTTTCAAAGCCTAGATTAAAATTGCTCCAGTCCTAAAAAGAAAACAATACCAATCCAAATAGCAAGGGAGGAACAGTGAGTGGTAGAAAGCAGCATTTCTTCACCTTATCCAGCACCAAAGCTGAGGAAATTGGGAATGGAAACCTCAGTCTAGCACCCTCACTATGAAATCTTAATGCTTATCACAGCTCATTTTATACTGTATTCTGCTGACATCTTTGTAAGGTATAAAAACAGAGCTGTCTTGGAAATACTAAGTGCACAAACACTGTAAGGACGATTTTGATGAGGTTTTGACATATTTTTATATGGGTTCCTCTCCTACAAGTGTGAGCAGAAAGAATAAAGTCAGATGCTGTATTAAGCATCTGACTATAAGAATGGATATTTGACTAGACCTCAATGAAATTACTTTCACTAAAGTAGGCATGATTTTCAAAAGTAACATAAAATATTTTTCTTTGAGAAAAAGTATGAACAAACTTCCTGAAAAAAAATCCAATGTCATTTGCAATTGATTTTTTAATTTTATTTTAAAGTCAACTGGACTACAAATTCAAAAATTATATTCCAATTGTATATACAATCCCTAGACAGAATATATTACTAAAGTGAAAAGAAACTGCTACTATAAAAGGACAATCACCAAGTTCTTCAAAGCGGATAGATTTATAAGCCATAGAAATAATATGGAAGCATGGCTGACAAATTTATACTGTCATATTATGTTCCAGAGGAAATTAATGTATTTTTGTAGATGCATAATCACATGACTTTTTCATCTGTTGTAGAACAATCATAAAATCAAATGTAGGGTTTTTTGTGATTAACATTAAAAATAATAACAAAGCAGTCTTAGCAGATTAGCATATTCCTTGTTCCTAAAAGTGAAAAGCAAGGTTAATGCCTGATACTACAGGCACTTCTGCTGGTCAGTCTGGACAGGTTTATTAACCTGGATGTAATTTTGCTTAAATTATAATCAAGTAAAATTAATTGTGTGAAATTGAATTTTCTTTAAGAGTGAGGCTGAGAAGTTGACAATTTTATTGTCATAGAATGATTGACAGTTATTATGGTTTCCGTGGAAAATTATGTTTATGGCATTGAACAACGATGTTTGTGGCAACAGTCTGTTCACTTGTCTGTCAGATCCTCCACCAGCATTCTCTAAAGCCATCAAGCTACTTCAATCAAATGTCACAGGAAGTAAGTCCCAACAACAGTGGCATTGTCCAAAGCCTTGTGTAATATGCTGCCCAGGCAGAGAAGAGAGGGTCCATTGGAAGGCGAAGGAAAAGGCAGGAGACCTCAGCGGTCCTTCAGGGATTCTGTAGCCTACCTGGGGGTGGGGACTGCAGCATAGCCACCCAGTCCATTGGCTTTGGCACTGGTCTGACCCAGGCTGAAACGAGTTGCCTTCTACCTGAGAGCAGCTGGGCCCAAGCAGGGCTGTATTGCACCAAGGAGCATGGTGAGAGTATGGCTATCTGAATATTTCTTATAACAAAGTTCTGGGGGAAAGAAAGGGGAACTGTAGAGACTGTAGCAGAAAGGGATCTAGAGAAAGCAAGGACAAACTAAAAGGGCTGCCTTGGTGCTTTGTAAGCAACATAAAGGAAGAGAGGGCAGAAGGGAGTTCACCAGGATCAAAAGGTGACTGACAGAAACCCCTGGGAAACAGCCTCATATCTTCTTTGCTCACTAAACAATTTGCTAAATTTTTACTGAACTTCACCATAAACAAATTTCCTCTTTCACCCTCAACCTAAAGTGACAAGGGAAAGATTATATTTGAAGCTCACTAATGAGCATCTTTAGTGCTCATTAAGTAGATGTGCTAAAAGCTACTTAAGCTTTCAGGGCTTGCAAATATAAACCTTGAAATGACCATATCAAACTCCGCATTAGAGCACAGAAAATAAAAAAAACCTGATAAAGTGGCTTGTTTTGCTCTCCTAGCTAGATTTACATAAGCAGCTCTTCTAAATTCTGCTGTATTCTGTCATTATTGTTTTTCCTAAAGATGATGATTTTTTTAAAGTACACATTCAGTGTATTCTAATTTAATAGGATTATTTCAAATGAGGAACAATTCACAAGTAGAAGCTGATAACTCAAGTTAACATTGAAACTGCCTTTTACACACTAATTAATTCAGATTAAGAAAAGTATAGATATAGCCTCATCTGCAGAATAGCTAATTAACGTGAATGCATTTAGTATTTGCAGGGGGACAGCACAGCTCATTGGGGATCAATCACTTTGTCTCTTAGAGGAACGTAAAACAGATCATTATGTTGCATTATGCAGTATATGCCTTTATATCTGATCTATTCCATTTATACAGCATGACCCAGTCTCAGCAAATGCAGATTCAACCTTAACAAAGCTTTAACTTCTTTAAACCTTAAATGGTATTTTTCATTTCTTAAGGCTGATTCCGAAGCCAGAAAATATATCAGAAAGGAAATTATATGAGGTAAATTTGAAGATCTGGTTTTGGTTTTAAACTTTGGTCCACATGTTTCTTCTAAGCCTGAAAAAAAAAAGGACAATATATTTATTTCAAATTCTGCAGATTTTTTGGTGCATTCACAGGGTTTTTACGACTGAGAAAAAAAACAACAATGGATCTCTTCCCCATATGATCTTCTTTGGCATTTCTATTTGTACTGGACAACTGATGAAATTCTAATATCTTCTGCAAAAAATAGAAACTGCCATGTAATAGAAAATGGTGCCTTGAGTTCAGCTTTTTCCCAAACAGCTGTAGCTGTACTATGAATTTATGAATTTGTTCTGAACTACCATGAAAAGGAAGATTTTTAGAGACATGTTTGTGGAAAACAAAAGGAAAGAAAAACAATATTAAGGAGTTAGAGTTTTTTCATACTGAGAATCCAGAATTTTAAAAATTAAAGAAGAATCAACTTATAAATTTATTTTTCTACCAGTGCAGGGTTATTTGGCCAAGAAGCTTTTTGTCTTCCATTTGGAGCTGGCAGCCAAGATAATATGATAGAGAAGTATTTTCCTAAGTGTGCTGGAAATAGTCAATGCTCTTTCTTTTTCTATTATTTTTTTTTTCTTCTAAGTTTTTTTCTTCATTTGCTGTTTTCTAATCTACCACAACACAGTGTGAAGTAGCTCATTAATAGAACAGGGATGAGAGAACTTTGAGCGGCATCTGGTGCACCAACTTGCTTCGAACCAGAATCAACAATGGACCATGCAACATGAATTTAAGGGCCTGAGGTTTCACCACTTTCAAGGCAGTTTCATTTAGATGCTTAACTAAGAGACCATTATAAAATCTTTTTCATTATCTGTACTACCTTCCCTTGACAGAAATGTCAGCTCAGTCTCTGAAAATCCATGCTGAACAGCTTCTACTACTCAAAAGGATCCAGGTTGGCTCACCAGAAGTGCTGAAAGATGGATGCCCCCTAAGATCCTTCTGCTTTTTTTGCTCAAGTACTAATATTTGCGGTGCCCTAAGCCCCTAACCCACAGATAGTGCATAGCATTGGTGCAGGAATTTTTAACCCAATACCACTGATGCCATATGACACTGAGAAACCTTATAGCCCAACAAAAACCCATACAGAATAAGGGAGTAAAAAGGTTTTCTTTCCTCATTGCTGCTCCACAGTTTTAGTCCATCATGTTCTCAGTTAAATCTGCAGCAGGCTGAGAGGTTAATTCCTCCATTAACACTGCCAGATGCTTTACTGCTGTGAGTTGCACAGTGAGCCAGTAGCTCTCTATCTCCTCATCTGCATAGTTGCTGCATGCAGCTCTGCTGCTTTGTCTGTTTTACTACAGTGCGGTTCATGATGCTTTCATGCAGCTGGACGACACAAAAATTAAGCAGACATGACATGGAAAATACAACAAAAACTGTTCTCAAGCCACCATGTTAAAGGGCGATAAAAGGATCATTTTCATTGCCAGCTGAGTTAATTTCTTCAGATTAATTAAACTGTTTTACCGCAAAAATCTTCTGCTACAAAGTGAGAAATATTTTTCAGACCCCTTTACAAGCCACTTCTTACTCAACAGAAAAACAGATTGGTCCATTCGCCTCACATTTGCACTGAGATAGAAGCCATTATGGACCCCCATGCCTACAAAAAAGACTTATCTAATTATGGAAAGCAGAATTAAGAACAGTCAACAGGTCTCCATTGGCAGGTCTAGTGAATTCAGTGTGGTTTTAAACTATTAAGGACAGGCTGTATTTTCACATGCACTTGACAACACCCAGTGAATGAATTTTTAAGATATCAATATCTGTAAATATATTTGGCACTTCATGTTAGTACTATATAGCAACTGTATTTAAAATTTAACTTTTATATAAATTAAGTCCCAGTTTCTGCCCTTTAAACTCTTTTAATCATACTGACAGGAAAAAAGTAATAAGCAAAAACCTTCAGAGACAATAGAAGTGAATATATTTTGCAGACCAGGAAATGAATACAAAAACTTACTAGGAGACAAAACTAAATNNTTACTAGGAGACAAAACTAAATATTTTTAAAATTGAAGTTATTTTTAATATTTTAAATACAATGCTTTGCAAGTCAAGAGTGAGCACATTATTTGTATACTTCTATGTCTGCATTTTTAAGTTCTGTATTACTGTAAAGAACTTACTCTCTCAAAAAAAAATATTCAGGAAAAATGGCCTTCTCTAGTAAAACTCTATTGACTGAAGTAGAAATATAATTTGCAGCTAGTGACTAGTTTATCATTTGTAACTGTGAATTTTAGTCACAGAATAAAACACCAGTTATTTGCTGATGCAGTAGAAAACTCAGCTGGAATAGAGAACATATTAATACATTCCTACTTATAATCAGGGAGACACATTACACGTAAGTAAGAAATCTTTAATTCTGAAATGGAATGTTGTTTCCTTAAACTTCTTATTCCACACTTTTTTACTCCAAGTTTGTTTCTGGGATGGGGCTAAATACCTCTCCTCAAGTGGTCCTCAATCCAGTAGAAAAAAACTCTAGCAATGAAAATGAATACTTTAGGTGAAGATCTGTCATGCAACATGGTCGGAAAAAATGCTTAAACTTACATCTGATTTTTGTACTGAATGTATTAGAACGAAGTATTTTTCATATTTCCTTGATTCTTTGGTATTAAATTCGAAGTGTCTTAAGGAACAATGGAGCCTAATGCAATTGGAATTTTTGCATATATATGGAGGTAATATCTCTGTCTCTGGCCATACAATGGAGATTTATTTGCTGATGTCATTTGACATGGCTCTCTCCTCACTTCTCTGGTAAGTACCAGAAGTGGGATGTGAGCATCTGGAAAAAGCTTCAAGTCCCACATGTAGCTTATGCTGTAACAACCTGGGTACCTGTACCCTCCTGTTCTCTACCTTGCAGTCTAATTTCTTTTTGGTCAAGAATTCCTCATCTTGCGCACGAATAAGATTTAAGAACCAATGAGGTCAGTATTTGTATGTGACTAAACAAAATACTCTAGGGAATGTTGCAAATTTCAAAAGATTTCCCTATAGTCCATGAAGCCAAAAAAGGCTTGTGTAACTCTTACAGGCAAAACACATGAAATTAGACAGAGTATCAAAACTGTCAGGCTGAGGACACTGAAATGTCTATCTAGCATTCTTTGATGTTTAGTTTGAACACGTGTTACAATAAAAACAGACTGATTTTTACAATCATGGCACAGAATTTTTTTATTTTTTAATAACTGATAAAACAATTTCATAATTCTTTTTAATGCCTATTCTCAGACTAAAAAATAAATTTGATGTAAAAAGTTTTTAAGATATCAATATCTGGATTTTAAATTAAAATTTCTCTTTCTTAGGATTCTTCATTATTTGGAAAATGAACACTTTTGAAGATTATTATAATACACTGTTGATACATTTGACAGTCTTTTAACTACTCTATCTTGAAACAGGATGCTAAAATTAAAATTGCACTTGCAGAAGTATTTACACAATGATTGTTATTTCTCCTATGCAGCCTGATACAAGCACCGTAGAGAGGAATTTCTTTTTAGCAGTCCCATCTGGGACTTTTGAAATCAGTTGCCATTAGAAGCATTTCTTTGCAGATGTTTCTTCTTCTTCACGGCCTGTGTACCAGTTAGGAGACCTTGAACAAGTCTTTTAAACAACGTCCAATAGATATATAAATCAAAAAGCCTTTCTATAGAGATGCTTGTCTTCCAGAAAATATTTACCTTTCCACCTGTGGTCACTGCAGCACTGCATCACACTAATCCCTCACTTAACAACATGCTGATATCAAGACAACAGTGACCAACTCTTCATTTTGTGTTTCAGGTCATTATTCCTCTTTCAGACTCTACTATGCTGCTTAACCAACAACAGAGCTAAACTGTTCCATATTGAGAGTACTCTTTGTTTTCTCCCAGAAAGATATAGCTAAATGTTCAATGGACAAACACACATAAACAGCTTCACTGTTGGCCTTAGTCTAGATAATGTATACTTATGAATCTAGGACTTTTTAAAAATGGCTTGTATAAGGAATACAAAGGAAATTAAAACATTGGTAAATGAAGGAAGAAAAGAATATTCAAAATTATTCTACTGTGTTGACTTGGTATCTTTCTATTAATATAAGAATAATTCCACTATGCTCAATGACCGTTCATTGCTTCTTTTATGGATGGAGCTTCACTCTATTATTGAGTAACTTCTGAGTCCAGCTGAGAAAAACAAACACTGTCAACTCCTCAAGTGAGAAGCAGAGAACACGGGAATACTCATGCACAAATATAAATGTAGTTTAAAAGTGGGTGGGTTTTTTGTAATTATGTTTTGTTTCCTGGTCAGTGAGGATGTGAATGATGAGAAGTACAGGAAGTGATTTGGAGGAAAATCTCTACCTCTGCTTAATTCTGGCACAATAAATCTATGTAGAAATCCTGTAGAAATTGTAAAAGAGAAAATACCATGGGACCCTCCTTATAAATGCGTGTGATACAAATGATGTGGACACTTGCATGGGCATTTTCATGACCTGGAATGTTTCTAGGAGGGGACAGCAATATGTGATGACACTCTCCAAATGCTGGAGCAGGGTTTGCTCTGGGAGCTCTTGGCAATGTCTGAGAGCTTGGCACAGCATTATGACAATAAAATAGTTTGCATGAACTGGAGAGATTTCACATTAGTAGTAGGGGCTACGACTAGGTTTTAAATTTCAAACATAAAAAAAGGGTCTGATTTAGAAGCAAAGACCATTTTAAGACCTCATTAAAACCCATAAATACATTCTATTTAATTTTGCCAAAAATATGTTTGAACTTTTTCTTTTACTGTGAAAAAGGATTCTGTTTATAGCTTGAATTTTTTGCCTTTTTTTGATCATTTTAACTTACCCAAATAGACTGCAACTAATGATTTATATGTCTAGCACTAAGGCATATTATGTTTTGAAATTGTTTTTTACTTTCTTTTGTCTTATGTTATTTAACAAATATTTTTGCAGGTGGAAAAATCAACAACAAAAACATGTACAACAACAAAAAAACCAGTGCAGCACTCCTTTTTGTTGCTGATATTCTTCCACTGGTAAAGAAAGAAAAAATGTTTCCCTGTAGTGACACTCCTTTGGTATAAGTGCACTAGATTAAAATATACTGCCATGTGATGTTCTAAAAGCACCTCAGTAAAGGATATAAAGTTATTTATAAAATCTACATTTTAAAATGAGACAACTTATGTAAATCAGTCAGTCATAATGTTTGCATTTTCCACTGAAAGATAAAGAAAATAAAAGTCTGTAGGAAAGCAAAAAAGTACTTGGCATCCAGAGCAATTTATTACTTGGGAAAAAAAAATCCATATTGTGCCTTTTCAGCACAAATTCCTCTCTTTGTTTGCAGCAATTCAACGTCAAAAGTCAAGGTTGAAGATATAGATTCAGGTTGAGTGTACTGAACCCTAAAATTAATTTTAATGCAACAGTCTAGGTATTTGATTAGTCTGCATTATTATAATTTATTTCTGGACATTATCACTTGTTTAATGTTCCCATCACTTTGGGCAAACCTTCACAATATAGCTTCGATAAACCTCATTGCTTGGCTAAAGAAAGCTGCCTTGGATGCCAGCTAACTCACAGTGCTGCTTTACTTCACTTGAGGCCTGCCAGAGAGAACTGCTTGAGAAGCTGATTTTTAAGAACCCCTGAGC
>VZTB01017185.1:56042-72631 GCA_013397245.1 Thryothorus ludovicianus | reverse complement strand
TGAGTGCTTTCTTGCATCTTAAACCTGTGAATGGAAAATTTGCTTCTCAGCTGGTTAAACTCTTCCTTCTGGCCTCATGTAAGTGTAGATTGCTACTGCTACAATATTTTAGGATACTACTACTGATGAAGCTCTTCCTATACAAAGCTATTACAAGGACTAAAAAACTATTATGAAAACCTTAGAACGGCTAATGTTTGGAGGAACAAGGAGGGAGATGGAGAGGAGGCATCCTCCTGCAGAAGGCTGTTCTTTTGCTCTTAAGGCCAGACAATGTCAAAGTGGCAGTAGCCACATCTCCATTCCCTAAAACTTGCTCCTAAATGCAGAGCAAGTGACAGAAAGGAAGAGAGAGGAGGAACAGCTACAACTGTTATCACACCAAACAACGAGAAATTGCCCTAAAAACTGAATGGATCTTGAGAACTCTTCTAAGGAGCAAAGAAATTTCTTCCTGACTTGCAGAAATTTTAGCTTGTGCTTGTTACTACAGTAATTTTCTATTATAGAACTAATATGGTATCTGATATATTGAACACTGCTAGCAGAAGCATAAACTACCTCTCAAAGATTTGGGCAAGAGAAGATCAGAGTATCTCCAACTTCTTCTGTCACTCTCTTGAGAGGCTTTTTCAGATCCTTGAGATGCTACTGCTATTTATGAATTAGTTTATAAAAAGTTTGTATTTAAAAACCCACCACCAAATCACCCAACAGCTGCAAGGAAGAATAAAATTTTTACAGTTAAAAAAAAACCAAACCAAAACTTAGGCTAGTTCCCATCTTCACTTACACTCATATAAGCCCTTAATAATTCAGTGCCTCCAGGTAAGCCCTTCTATACTTATATGGAAGGAACAGAATTTTATTCTCAACATTTTTGTATGGGAAGTTTGAAAGCAACTGCCACTTTGTTGCCCACCATTTTGTGAAATGCAGGGTGTCATGAACAGGAGTGAATTTCAAGTAAAATTAAAAGCAGAGCTGCTACTAATTTTTCAGTAGGAAGGCTTAATCTTTTGTTTTAAGGGAAATGCAGATGTTGTTTTCCTACAGCATACAGTCTGAAGTCTGCTTCTGGCAATTAATTGGTATGATACAGTGCACTGTTTACTGCTACTGTGTTTGTAAATTATATGGCTCATAGTCACTTGTAGAAAATAGTTTGATACACTAAACTATATTCTTCTCTTGATATGTCTATCTGTGCAGAAGAAAAGCTCATTAAAACTGTGTTGACTTGAGAACAACATTCATTCTAAAAATAGGCAGGAGTTTAACTTTCCTAAACACAAGTTATTCAAACAAGCTGAAGGTTTTATATCTCATCTGTTATTCATTTCTGTTATCTCTTCTGTTATCCTGACCAAAGCAGTGGATATAAACATGTTATCCAGAGATAACAGAGAGAAGTCCACGCACTACTTTGTTAGGGGTGACAAAAAGTATGTATCTTGTTAGTATGTACAAAAAACTAAGTACTATTTTTATATCTTCACAGATAAATTATATGGGGTCTGAACATTTTTTAAAAAGATTAAAAAACCCACCAATCTAAGCCTCTGGAATGATGATCATGAGTGATATCTATCTCCTGGATAACACATTCTATAATAAGGCACAATCTAATACCAACAGGAGGCAAACTTCATTGAGCTTGGCCCAAGATCATGAAACAAGTGCTCTCACTCAATAAGGATCAGACTTATCACATGAAATAAAAGGATGCATGCCTTCAGCCCTGCATTTTTTGTAAATATGTAGGAATATATGCAAGAGCAACACTGAAGAAATAGCAGGAACCTTTTGCTACTGCACATATTGTTTATATGCTGGAGAACACCATAAATGTCTATCAAAAGAATGATAAATATTGATCTTTTCAGTTATTCTTCATCTTATGCAATAAACCCCATCAGAAGTAGGAAGAGAAAGAAAGAATATATATTTATGTATTTATGTACACTCTCAGTTCATGTTTGTTCTGTGAGATTGTAAGAAAGGTGAAACCAAAAGGAGATTTAAGTGATGCACCTTAGGAGAGTGGGATTCAGTGAAACAAACAATAAGCTAAGATACATTTGCATTTTCTTTGTTACAAACAAAGATGATAAATGTCTGCTAATCTACCTTCAGAGCTGTGATTTGTCACAACAGATTTTGGCAACTATACAGTGTGACAGCTGGGTTGAAAACACGTCTGTGAGGCATTCAGAAACCTCTGGCTTCAGATAGAAGCTATTGTTTATTAGCAGATTCACTAGCCAAAGGGGCTTGAAATGCAAAAGCATAAAAGAGATAATAAGGACAAAAAGCCCTTACAGAATACAAAATATACAAGGTAGGATAATGTTCTTCTGAAATACCTTGTCTTCTCTTTCAAACTTGAACAACATCCAGACTAAAAATAGACAGTGTCTGTGGGAGACAGCATTTGCAAGTTGTCACCTTGTTATTTGTTAAAATGTGATAAAGCTCAAAACACAGATTCAGAGATTTAGAAACAGCACATCACTCCTTGTCCTTCTACTCAATTGAGCATTACAGTTCTTCTTAACAGTTTTCTACCCCAGTACCACAAGTCTCACTGGAAAATATCTCTGCTGTTTTCCTTTCAGAGCTGGCATTAGACTGGCAAAGTACCTAATGGTGAGCAAACAGATCGACCTTTTCCTTGAGAACTGCCGGACAAAGCCCTAGAAAACTGCATGACACTAAAGATTCAGCTTTGGTGATCATTGTAGCCATTTTCAAATGCAAGTGTTTCTTTGGACTACAAATAAAATGGAAGTTTTCTTGCAGGTACACAAGTGGCCTGTGTGCTATTAATAGCAAGAGAGTCCTTGTAAGAAAGATTCACATGATAAATTACTGGACTCTATAGTAGTCCGTTCTGATGAAAGATGAATTGACAAATAAATAATTAATTCTCCATATTTACCCAACACTATTAAAAAAATCAAGTTTCTCTTACATTCAAGCATATAATAGCAAAGAATTTGTCAGATATGTCAGATAAATTGCTTTCAGATATGCTAGTATTTGTAATCACAAAATCACTGTTAATGAATTCTTTCTTTTGCAGACTTTCTTCTTCTTTTTCATTCTTCTTTTCAAGTTTTTACTTGAAAGACAAATACCTTGACCAATGTCTGCTATAGACTACCAAAACAGAAAGAAAAGGCAGGTGAGATAGTCAGCTGGGATACCTCTCACAATCACTGGGCATAGTTCTTCTGGGGGATTTCAACCTACCTGATGCTTGCTGGAAAAGCAACAGAGTGGAGAGGAACCAGTCCAGGAGGTTCCTGGAAGATAATATCCTGACACAGCTGTCTGGTCAGCATGTCAATAAGGTAAGGGCACCCTACTGGACCTGCTGTTTGTGAACAGGGAAGGACTGGGATGTGATGTGATGTGATGTGATGTGATATGATGGTTGGAGGCTCTCTAGGCCACTGTGATCACAAGATGATAGAGCTTTTCAGTGTCAGAGAAGTGAGGAAAGGTGGCAAGGAGAGCACATACCTTGAACTTATAGATGGCAGACCTGGGCCTATTTAGAAGCCTGGTTGAGAAGGTCCCTTGGTTGTGGTGGGCAAATGAGCCCAGCAACACTGTATATACTTTGGGAAAGAAATCCTTGAAGTGCAAGGACCAGGCTGTCACTATGTGCTAAACACTGGACTAGCAGGGAAGAAGACCAGCCTGACTGAACAGAAAGCCCAACTCCAGAAGAAAATAAGAGAGTTTACAATCTATGAAAGACCGGTAGGTTTCTCAGGAAAAGTACAGGAAGAGTGAGGTCATGCAAGGAGAAAATCAGAAGAGTCAAAGCCCAACAGCAACTTAATCTATATACTGCTATAAAAGGCAAAAAAAATGTTTCAATAATTATATTAACAACAAAGGTGGGCTAAGGGGAATACCCAGCCTTTTTTATAGGAAGGGAGAAACACAGTGACAAAGGTTAAAGAAAAGATTGGAGTCTTCTTTGTCTCAATTTTTAACAGTCAGAGCAATTGTTCTCAGGGTACTCAGCTCCTGATCTGTAAAACAGAGAGAAGAAGCAGAATTAAGCCCACTTAATCCAAAGGGAAATGTTCAGTGACCCACTACATCATTTAGATGTGCTCAAATGTGTGGGCCTGGATAGGATCCACCCAAGGGTGCTAGGGGTGCTGGTGGAAGTGTTCACTGAGCCACTTTACATAATTTACCACAAATCCTGGATATCTGGGGAGGTTGGGATGTATGATGCCCATCTACAAGAAGAGTCAGAAGGAGGATCTGGGGAACTACAGGCCTGACTGTGGTGTCCAGGAAGGTCATGGAGCAGATCAGCTTGCACCATCACATGGCACATATAGGAGAATCAGGGATCAGGCTTAGCCATCATGGGTCTGGTTTGTGAAGAGCAGTCCTGCTTGGTCTCCTTCTATTATAGTATAACCCACCCTCATGGATGAGGGAGAGATTGTGGATGTTGCCCAGCTGTGCTTTAGTAAATCCTTTGACAACATCTCCCAAACCATTATTCTGGAAAAACTGGCAGCCCATGACTTGGACAGTTGCACTGTTCGTTGAATAAAAAACTGTCAGAATGGCTGGGCCCAGAAAGCAGCAGTGAATGGATTATCCAGGCTGATCACCAGTGCTGCTCCCCAGGGCTCAGTACTGGTGCCAATCCTGTTTAATGCCCTCACTGATGACATGGACAAAGGGGATTGAGTGTCCCCTCAGTCAATTTTCAGATGACACCAAGCTGGGGTGACAGTGTTGATCTGCTGGAGGGCAGGAAGGCTCTGCAGAGGAATCTGGGCAGGCTGGACCATGGGATGAGGCCAATGGTGTGAGGTTCAGCAAGGCCCAGTGCTGGGTCCTGCCCTTGGGTCACAACAGCCCCAGGCAGTGCCACAGGCTGGGGCAGAGTGGCTGGAAAGGCCCTGGGGGTGCTGGTAACAGCAGCTGGACATGAGCCAGGGTGTGCCCAGGTGGCTAAGAAGCCCAATGGCATCCTGGCCTGGATCAGCAATGGTGTGGGCAGCAGGGCCAGGGCAGGGATTGTCCCCCTGAACTGGGCACTGGGGAGGCCACACCTCAAATCCCGTGTTTATTTTTCATCCCCTTGCTACAGGAAGGTAATTTTGATACCGGAACTTGTTAAGAGAAGGCAACAAAGTTGGCAAAAGATTTGGAGCAACCGTCCTAAGAGGAATGGCTGAAGGAACTGGGAGTCTTTCAGATCGAGAAAATAAGAAAAAAACCTTGTGACTCCCTACAACTACGTGAAGAGAGGTGTAGAAAGGTTGGTCTTTCTTCTTCCAAGTAACAAAAAATAGAGTGAGAGGAAATAGCATCAAGATGTGCCAGAGGAATTGTGTATTAGGAAAAATGTCTTCATGGAAATGCTCTCAAAATGTTGTAAGAGGCTGCTCAGGAAAGTGTGGAATGTCCATCCCTGGAAGGTTTTTAAGTACGTAGATGAGGTGCTTAGGAATAAGGCTTAGTGGGGGACTTGTCAGTATTAGGTTGATGGTTGACCTCAATGATTTTAAAGGTCCATTACAATCTAAATAGTTCTGTGATTCTATAATTTTTCTTTTGATCTTTTTTCTGTCATGCAGCCTCTCTTTATTTACCCCTGTCTGGTCTATTTCTCCCTTTTGTATAATCTTCCTTTCCTCATAAGTATGCTGTCTTCTCTTAGGGAAGGGAAGAGAAGAGAAAGTTTAGGGAAGACCACTTCTCTCTGAGGATCAGATTCATCAAACTTTACCCTTATCTGAAGCTGCAAGGACTGAATCAAAGCTATTTGTGAAGCTTAGACCTTGCCAGCTCCTTACTTGGCTTAGCTGAGAAGTGTATATTCACTTTGGCATAGCCTATCAGCTTTGAAGCTAGTCACCTGCAGAGCTATTTGTTAGCTCACAGTGTAAAAACACTGACAGCCCTGGGTAGGACACAGCTGGAGGCTGAAGAGGAATCAGAGGCAGAAGATTTCAACCTTTTGAGAGTGAGAGAATACAAGGTTCTTCATGAAAAGGAAGTGGAGCAAGTGAATATGCAGAGGTAAAAGATAAATACATGAGACTAAATACTAATGACATAAAATTATAAAATCTGAATGTTGGTCTAGATCTGAAGTTCCTGGAGGAACTGCTTGTGTAAGCCAACCATTTTGTCCTGTTTCCACATGGTCTACATCTCTGTTGGAACATTTTTGCAGCTGTAATGTATATAGACTGCTTGCACACCCTTCATGTCATAGTCTGGATAGATGGATATACAACTCTAAGTGTTTCTTGCCACTAGACATAATATACAAAACTGCTGGTAAAAGTCAGCATGTGTGGACTTACCCAGGCAACCCCTCAAAGCTGCAAGTTACAAGAAACTACATTCATGGTTTGGGAGTTTTGCCAGCTTTTGATTCCCCAGGAAAACATGAAGAATTTGAGAAAATATCTGAATTAAGAGTTTTGTTCTGCCATAATGACATCAGCGATAGATCCCAATAATGTGGAAGAAGTACTGCAGGAACATTTAGAGACTGTCTAAGGAAGAATGAAGAAAACCATCTGAAGGTAAAAGAAGGTTCAATGAAGTAAATCTAAAGCAGTCTGGAAAAAGAATGTTATGTTAATAAGTCTTGAGACTTTTATTCCTAAGGAATAACAGGCAGGGGAAAAGCTTCTAAATAGCTTTTAGTTACATCAGTTAACAACATCTAACCTGTATTTCCTAATATTTCTGTGAACCTCAAGGCAAAAATTGGCCGAATTGGCAATTCTGGCAAATTGAAAGCAGACTTTGCAGTCTGGAAATACTGCATGCTTTTAAAATAGGACACACTTATTTAGCATTTTTTATTTTGCTCAGAATAAAAAATAACTTCCTACCAGGAGCAAACATATGAAGTTGCCTGAAAATTTTCTAAATTGTAGTTCACCTCAGGATACTTATTTCAGTTAGTTTTCACTTTAGGAACACTTTGATTTCTTTTAGAAGTAATATTTGGGCTGTATAAGTATGATTTTCTTCCCACCCAAATGGTACAATCTCTGCATATCTCAAAGTAACCAAAATAAAATTTACTGGGATGAGAAAAATCTGTAGTGCAGTTTTAATCACTTTATTATAAATTTAGTTGTTGTAATTAAAAACAACTGTATCTAAAATTATGAGTATCAATAATATTAAACTAATATCTTAGAAATTGGTTAAAATTGTGTGGTTGAGAATATTTCACAGTGGTAGTGTTGACCAGACAACAGTTCCAGCTCCATTCAAGTTAACAGCTGTGTTGCAAGTCATGCTCTGCATCAGAGAAACTTTCCTTTGACATTTTCTGACAGATACAGCAAGGCGCTTTTTGACGATAAATATTTGCACCTTCCCCCAATGGTGATGAATACAACCCAGTTTCTTTTCCAGATGTTTTCACTCACGGGAAACCATGTCTAAAGCCTTCTCAAACCTTTATCAGTCTTCTGGATTCAGTTTCCTTTTGAGTTTTGATTTTCAACTGATCAATGGAAGAATCACAGTTCTGATATTATTTTCTGGAAAATAAAATGATTTTGCAGATTTTCCAGTATTTCTTCATTCTCTTGTCTAGCTTGAGTTTACTTTTCAGAATTTTGTATGTCTCAAGACTCTTCATGCAACAGAATTATGATATTATTTATACTGGTTTGCATTAAAAATCTTTTTTTCCCTGCAGAAGTTTTTCTAGTCTTAGGGGTTCTTCCAGATTAAAAAAGAAAAAAAAAGAGGGGGGGGGGGCGTGGAAGTATTTGAAGGGTATTTTTTTCCTGAAGATTTAACTTCTATAAACACATTTTCACTGCAAGAGATTATGAGAAGAATATATTATATAGATTTTTTCACAAGGTTCTCAACTTTGCCAGGATCACAGAAGAGTGAAAATGTCATGAAACATCATCTGAAGTGTTTCTCCATGGAGTGAACAAGCATAGCTCCTGGAACTGATGGTGAATTATGATACGGGATTTTTTAAATTTGGGTGTTCTATGGGATTTGGGGGTTTTAGGAATTAGAATATTGCCATTTCCCCTTGTTGTCTTACAAAGTCGTATCTGACAATCTGGTGACAGATTAAGGAGATTCTTCTAGCTAGAGAACTCTTATTTTGCTCTCTCCTCTTGTCCTTCCATTCCTTTTCCTAAATCAGTTTAAATCATATCACTACTAAGTGCTATATAACTTCTTTTTGGTATTATGTCAAGCCCTAGCCTACTTCAGATCAGTTCAAAGGATTTCTCAAAACACAAATATCCTATAACTATATTGCTGAACCACAGCTATGTAGCATAAAGGCAACAAACCATAAAAGCAATGGAGTTCATGTGCATGACTTTACAACACTGCTTCTCACAATATCCTGTCTATTCAGCACACTGAAGACTGATAGTGGTCTGAATTGGAACTGCCATTAGGAGTCTTAATCAGAATCAAGCAATGACCAGAAGTGCTAAACTAAGCAGTCTGCAGGACAGAGCTCTTGTTTAGCCAAGGGTGCAGTGGAGACTTTCTCGTAGTATTTTACTTATGTATCTATCTCCATCTCTGCTCATAAAAGTTTAAATGTATAAATCTAATCACTGAGAAGTTATTTAAATGAAAAGTAAAGGAAACACAGGTCCATAAACATCATACTTTCAGAAAGAACAGTAACATTTGGCACAGTTTACCACCCCGTTTTAAATTTTATTGTCTTGATGTAATAGTATTATAAACAATATTCTACACACAAAGACATTAAAAACTTTACAAATATTACTAAAATCTTAGCGCACACCAGTGAGGAGAGCATCATTTTGCTGACTGAGCAAGACACTGTACATAAAGAAGCTGAGGCATAAACGATTTAAGCAAGTTGATCAAGTTCGAAATACAAATCATTTGCAATGTAAGAACAAAGTCAATCCCACAGTTTTCAGTCTGTGTCTTTGCCCCAGAATTATTCACCTTCAGATTTTTTTTTAGGAGTGTAGTAGCTACCTTGAATAATTCTCTCACCACCAACACAGACTGCATTTCTACACTAAATAAAATGCTTTTCTAAACAGAAAAGTTTTATTAACATATAGAATTATGAAAATGAAGAAAACCAGAGGAACTTACCCAAATCCAGAAAACAATCTACAGAAGAGGAAGAAGCCATAGCCCTGGACAAAGGATGAAAGGAAGGCAAAGAATCCATTGACAGACATGCATATCAGGAGTGATTGTCTCCTTCCCACCTTGTCTGCCAAGCCTCCCCAGAAGAATGCGCCCACCATCATCCCAAGGTACACTATGCTACCTGTAATACACAAAAATACAAAAAAAGAGATGTTTTGTGAGCTACATAATTGACCACACCAAAATCAGTTTACTTTCTATATTTACAAAAAGAGTAGTATACAGATGACTTTATCCTTTCTTACTGAATAAAAATTATATGCCCAGTTTTGCAAATGTATCTAGAGAGAACAGATTTCCTACTATCATTGTCATCTGTTAGCAGACACAATATAAATATTTAACTGAAGCTTAATAAAAATATTAAACAAGGTGCCTCTAGTTAAAACAATGAACATGCAGGCAAATAATTCTGAATAGAAGGAAAAAATGCCACTATTTCCTCAGAATTAAAATTACTTCCTGTTAAATATTTCAAAAAATTATTACTTCTCCTACAGATACAATTTGTCTGAACATCTCTAGAATATAAGAAGTCCTTCAGGGGATTAAACTTCAGGGGAGTCACTGGGAGTAATATGTGCTGAATCTAAAGAAAGTTGATTATAAAACAAAGCAGAGATCAGTAGAATCTAATATATCCATCTCAATAGGTCTTTTCTCCCTCCTACTTCAGTGTATTTCTTTATTTAAAAAGGCAATGTTATTTCAAAGCAAAAGCACTGCAGTGTTCTTGACTTGCTGTTTTGGGCTTTTTTGTCAAGTTCCCCCCTCCCAATAATTTTGAACAGATACATTAAAGTTTAGCCACATTAATTAAAATGACATAGCAAAAAATAATATTGGGGTGATATTTTTTTGACATAAATTTTGTTTTCCAAATGTACTTTCTCACAGAAATGTAAGCTGAAATATTTAACATTTTGACTGTTCATATTTTAGCACATTGTACATAATTTCCTTTCCAAACATCCTGTAGAACATTTGAAAAAGATGTACAACACATTTAACAGACTGTCAGAAGGAAAATGTACTTCCCAAGTTTTGGACAGAACTATTAATATTATGTTGTGTTTGATACATGGAATTCTTTTTCCAGCTAATTTCTTGTTGAACTTCCCAGGTTAGGTTTTATATATCCTGCATATTACTACCATCTTCTTCAGAGCAGAAATTAATTACAAAGGTGGTAGAAATAATTAAAATACTAGAAATTCTTGCTATGTGTCTCCTTTTGATTCGTCTCAAGAATAGAGAAATTATCCAGCATCTCTGCTAAACTAATTTCTGTGAAATTCTGGCCTCCACAAGAATCACCTCTGCCCTGCAGAAGGTAGTTGGATGGTAAGAGAAAAAAACTCATTTAAATACCTGGGATTTGTTAAATGCATATCAGCGTAGTGTTTACCCATGAGTATTTCTGTTCCTGGAACTACAGGTCATAATATTTGAAGTGCTGACATCTGCAGGGTCTTATACACCCTAAATTGTCCCTGTTCTCTCTCATGTTTCATACAAGAAGTTTCCACTGCTGTTTCCTTATGAGACATGATTTAAAATAGGATACTTTAAAAATAGGATACACATTGTCTTAAATGTGTATTAAAAGGTTATAGAGTCAGATTCATAAAGTGGTTTGGATTGGAAGAGACCTTAAAGACCACCTTAAATTCCAAACCTATGCCATGAGTAGGGACATTTCCCACTAAATAAGATTTCTCAGTGTCACATCTAACCTCAGGACAAGATAACAGATCCAATGCTGCTCATCACAGGAGAATTGCTAAAGCAACAAACTCCACAAGAACAGCAAGTTAAGTGTCTTCTAAACTAACTTTTGTCAATGGATGTTTTCTAGATGTTGCTGGGTTCTTAGTATTTCATCAAAGAATACTAATGATAATGTAGGTAAATCCAGAATTAGCAGAACTACTAAGACATCTTTGTTTGCTTTCTTTAGCTCAGGAAGGACACAGACATTACAATATTATTTTTCCTGTTTAGGAGGAGACATTTATTGGACAGCATTTTTCAATCTGATTAGAAATTTTATTCCACTAGTTGAGATTTTCTTGTAAATGCACACGGCTAATGTATTTTCTAGTCCTAAAGAGACAAAGATTGGTGGGAAACTTAGCATATTCAGTCAACTGCTTTAAGATCTTGGGAGCATGGTCAAGGTTATTGTACCATGCTGCAGGTATATTGCTGCTCATAAGCAGTTTAGAAACTCCATCCAACTGATCTGATGCTTGCTTGTCAATAGCAGTGGAGAGAATGTAACAAAGATAGTCAAATAGCTGCATTGCCAGCCAACATTCAACACTCTAATATAAGAAATAGAGAAGGCAAATTAATTTTTTATTTCTTTATAGAGATAACTTTGAAATATTTATATGCAAATAAACCTAGTTTTACCAATTTATATTCCTTGTGATGCACAAAAATATCAAACCACTTTGAACAATGAAAGAAAAATATTTCCAAGTCTTGAGTTTAAAAATATTAACCTTTCTTTTAGATGGCATATCCTTTGGTCATTGTAGTGTATTTTAGACTCTTATACTGATGTAATTCTAAAGAGCATTCAAAAGATGCTGCTAAAAATAATATTCTCATCCTGTCAATAAACTGCTATAAATAAGCTGCTCTCTGAGCTGCAGCATTATCTTATTCTTTCCCATTATATTAACTTCCAATTTTTTCCTAATTGCCTTGTTGTCTTTGCACAAACCCTCTCCTTGACCAAAGATCTGTAACCCTTCCATCCTGAAACTACTGCAGCTACCAATAATAAATGCTTTGGTGCATTTTCCTGTCTTACTTCTATTTTGTATTTTCTGCCTCTCTATTGTAAGAGAATCATAGAATCATAGAATGGTTTGGGTTGGAAGGGACATCAAAGAACATCCATTTCCAACACCCCTGCCATGGACAGGGACACCCCACACCAGACCCTCATCCACCCTGGCCATGAACACTTCCAGGGACAGTGCACTCTCAGCTTCTCTGTACGATCTCTTACAGTGCCTGACTGCCTTCATAATGAAGAACTTCTTCCTTATCTAAACCTGCCGGGTTCTGAACTTTCTCCAGATTCTGGGCATCTCTTTTTGGCACTAGCATCAAAATGTTAGGAGTGGGATAGATGGAAGTTCTCCTCCATGTAAACTTTAGTTTAAAACCTTTCTGCATCATGTAAATGAAGTGCCCTTCCTCTCAACTTTCAAATTTTTCCTTAAGATCATTTTCCCCTTTGGCAATATTCACAATAAGTTGTAAAAGTGACAAGGCAAAGTAGAAGTCTAACTATGTAAAACAGCTGAACAACCACCCAATAAATGCAAGTAACCCATAAGATAAGATGATCATTTTATTGTCATCAGATTATCATAAGCATTTCCTTTTCAGCTTCTGTAGCTCTTGTTTATTGTGTTATGCCACTGGTCAGAACATAAATCTCTTGTGGATAACACTAAATTTTTTTCACATCTTTCATAATTCACACATTACATTTTGCGTAAATTCATATATACCAAAATTAAATACCATGTTGTTGGTCAGACCTTGTTCCCTTTTCTCATTCCCTTTTCTTTAAAGACTGATCACCAAAACAATACTTACATGGGTGTACATGTATGTATATAGTTGTCAACCTAGTATGTGATGCTGAGGGTGGTACTTCATTTTTGAATAGCTACTATCAATCACAAGACTGGCTGCTTTTCTTTTTCTTTTTAGTACAGCACACTCATGCCTCTAAAGAAATCAGCTAATACAGTGGAAGGCACACACTGCTTTGGCACCCAGTCTGATCTTAGAATGTTTTTTAAAATATTTTAAAAGATAAAGAATCCTATTGATATCTGTAGCATATGTCTTGGATTTTCCCCACAAGGTAACATGTAATCTAAAACTCTGTCAATTTATGGAAAAGCTCTGAGAAGAGGCAGATGGCAGCTGAAAAGAAACATGCTAAAATAAATAATCTCTTATATTCTTTGGACAGGTTTTAACAAATCTGTATTTTCTTTCCACAGCAGAAATCTTACATACTTCAAGGATTTTTACTCACTGCACAAATATACATAATACACATTTACATCCTCTTCAGACAAGGGAACCTTAGTCTGGGATTGTTTTACACTATGCATGTACTTTGGCTACCAGGTGGCTAGATATTTTTTGAATTGGTGTGCACACAGCATCTTTCAGACTGCTAAAAAGGGTTCAGCCTTACAAAGTGGCTGACCAAGAACTCCCATGGTATCTAAATTCTAGCTATGGATAATTTAAACAAAGACACAACACTAAATGCATAACCAGTCACTTAAGTTCAGTTAAGCAATATTTTATTCCTTGTGCTGCCATAACATCATTATTCGCTGATATCTGTTGCAATTCATAGACTGGGATCTAAATGATAAACAAAACCTTCTGAGAAATGTGTTTGTAGGTATATTTAATCAGGAAAAAATATAGCAATGAAAGAATAGTCAGACTTCGTTCCAATAGACAGACTCAGAGGCTGTGGGACTCCCTGACTACCTTTTTGCATTAATATACCTATTATAAATCAGTTACAAAACTAGCATAAAGTTGTTTTTTCCTGTTATGTTGTTTAGGTAATTTGTCTTAATGAGGAATGCATTTCATACAGCCAGAAAAAATACTCATGTTATAAAAAACACTTTAAAAATAAGATTAAAAATACTACTAATATTATAGATTAAAATACTATTTATATTTTGGAAAAAGCAATTATAAATGTGGTGCTAATCCAGTTCCATAAGTAGCAAAACTATTCTTGTAAGAATTATAATGTAATCAGTGTTTTACTTTTATTAGGATCTTCCTATATGGTATTGTTTAGAATATAATAATTCATAGTGAAGTACTGCAATGCCTATAAAACGTAAGAATAAGCGTATCCAGATTTATCTTTGTTTCAACCCTGATAATACAGTATATTTGGAGTTTGAAGATGATAATCTTTCAGACCTGTATTTAATTATAATCTGTTAATGGTTTCTTTGATTGGAAAAGACTTAGAAAATAGTAGCAACCTATGCAGCAAAGGTTGTACACAACTTCTAATTAAATGTTTGCAATGGGAGGTAATTAAAGCAACCACTTATCCATTAAGGCAACAAATATAAGAAAGCTGTAGTAACTCCAGAGTTGACAAAAGAACTCAAATTTTCTACAGCCCCTGTCTTTGGATGTCTAAAACCTATGTACTCAGTATATTCGATCTTCAGTTTGTGTTTTTAATATTTTGCCATTCATCCCCTCAGATGTATCATGGCTGCAATATAAATAAAATATACATAAAGAACTGTCACAAACTAATATTTCTCTGTAATAACTATTTCTTACAGAGTGTTCTTGCAGGAGTGAAATAACCAGCTCTATATACACAGAATAGTAAAATTTTAATATGTGGATCTAAGTGGTTAAAGTAAACGACAAGTTGTTAGCCACCTGAAAAAGCTGATAGGCAGAGTTTTCCATCAAGCATGTGAAACAGACACTGTATGAACTAAAACTAAACTTTTGAATGAGTCTTTTCAATTTCAAGAGTTCTCAAGCCTTGGATTTCCTTCTTTTAAACGCTAGCTGTTTCTCACTGTAATCATTTTGTGTCTTCAGATGCTAAATGACTTCTCTTACCTAATAATATGCAATGTATGCAAATCCCCAAAATGCCACAGCATATCAGGCTCTTTCTCTATTACTACTTTTTAGACTAATCCACTCCTCCTGCCTTCCCTTTCAAGACAACTGCAGACAGGCTTCGATATGAAATTTTGTACTCTTTAGTGCAGATGCTTAATTATACACTTATTTTGAAGATTTTTGCTCTTTGGCCTGCAATGCATTTACAAAGAGTCAAGTTTTACTTGTACTATTAGAATTATTTTTAGAAATCAGAGAAATAGGGTTTATCTGTTTAAATATGTGAAAGATATAAAGCTATTTTAAAATTAATGCTGAAGCTCCCCAGTCTCAACAAAGAAGTTTTTACAGCACCTATGATGCTACAGTGATTCTTGGGCCTTCAAGAGGGAAACTTGCAGCTGAGTAACCTCTGTGCTTAGTTCTCTGATAGTAATAATTCCCAAGTGACAAGCCTTTGACGACAAACCATTTTGCTTCTGTACATTTTTTTTAGCTGCTTAGTTCACAACACATTCTGGATATGCTTCACAGTCAGGACAACTTTATCTCCATAACAACTAAAGAAATATATAAATTCAAAAGAAGGAAAATACTAAATTCCAGTGAGACCACTTGAAAAAGAAAGTGCAACCTCATCACTTCTTAAACTGATCGAGCAATATAGAAACATTATTTTCATGAAGACAGAAAACCCAAAATATATTGGTTCAACCCATAACAAAATTTAAAAATTATTTCTTTCTAAAATTCTGTTTCTTCAGTATTTACACAAGAAAACAACTCAGGGAAATTGTCTGATGTACAAGCTGCAAAAAATGCATCTCATACAATTGATAGCTCACTGCAATACATTTAAAACTATACAAGAAATAGACCCTCTGTTTCATCAGTAGGAAAAAAATCCCAAATAACCCAAACAAAGACACAACAAAAAACCAACCAACCAAACAAAACCCAAAAGACCCTCCCAAGAACCACTTTCAAATATGCCTACAAACATCTGATGACATTCAGTCAAATATCAACACACAAATTCAATATAAATAAAAATCAAATTAACTCTATCCAGTGTTCATAAAAAATGATCCTGTTCTCAAACAATACTGATGATGTGCAATACATGATCTCAACCATGAAAGTCAAGAAAATGGAACTTAAAGCAAAAACAAGAAAAAGTAATATCATATTCAGGTGACTGGCATAGACAGGAAAAGAGCAAGTAACTCAACAGTTCTTCATGCAGACCTCTGTATGATATTTAGGATAATAAGAAAAAACATCAGAGGCACAAACAATTAAAAAAATGCAGGTTTTTAATATTATGAAAGACATTATTACAATTTGATTAATGATTTAGTAAGAGAAAAATTGTTGTGAGGTGGCCTAATACTATAGTTCTAAAGAGAAGTCCCACAAAAACAAAACAAAAGATACAAAAGATACAACCTAAAAAAACATTAAATGGAATGTAAAAAGAACACAAAACTGGGATTTTCTTCCATATTTTTTCCTTTTTTAAAGAATCAAGTTCAAATTTTCCAGACAACTTAACTCAAAAAGGGAAATAGATATGGAACACAATATGGAGCCTCCAATACTGTTGAAAAACAACTGAAACTTAGTGGGTAGGATTTCTGGCATATTTAGAAAGCAGAAAGAACATAATGTAAGACAAAATTTGACAATACATAATTCTA
>VZTB01017185.1:18308-55986 GCA_013397245.1 Thryothorus ludovicianus | reverse complement strand
ATCAACTTGCTCTTCCAAAGGTCATAAGGTCAAAGATGAACCAAGATTTTTTTTTTTCTTGGAAGGAAGGGAGAAGTGAGAGCTGTTCTATCCTCTCCATTAAATAAAGAAAATAAAATAAAACTAAAACAAAATCAACAACCAAAAAAAAAAAAAAACAAAAAAAGAAAACAACAGTGACCAATCTCCTAAAAACAAAACCATTTCTTTTTTTCCCCAGGAAAAAAAGTCCTATAGTCCTTCTAGTCCTATAACAGAATTACTGTCCATGTGAAAATCAATGAGTCCACAGGGATCATTGACATAAATTTCATTCGGTTATTAATAGGGTTTTTTTTTTGTTTCCTCTGGCATCCTCCTATTATATTTATATGCCTGATATGCTTAATTTTTATTAGTTTCCTGTACCTCAGCCATGATATTTACAACCAGTGCTTGTGGCATAAAGCACAATTTAATTCCATCATGAAGCATTTGCTGTCATATTTCCTCTCCTTGGGCTAATGAAACTAGTTTTATTTTAAATATTTAGTCCAGACCAAGGTGATAACACTCTAGACCTTTACATTATCAGTTTGTTTTGAAAAACATCATATCTTCTTGCTCTACATTTCTGTATGATATTCACTTTCCTTATAGTGACATTCAGCTTACAGTATATCTGAAAGTTACACCAGCAGGTGTGCTGATATATTTTCTTTACTAATGAAATAATACTCAGTTTTGGAGTATTATTTAATTTGTAACACATATTCTTGTGGACTCAGATATTATTTTAATTGAAATACGGTAATGACAAAAGGAATAACTGCTTCTGCTTATCCTCATATCCAAATTAGATAAATTAGTAAATTAATAGAAGAAGATCAGTAGCTGCAGAGATTGTGACAGGTAATAGATTACTTGTTAGGATGAGGAACTTTCTTCACAGCTGCATTTTCTGATAAGGCAGCAGTACATTGCCATCATCACTTCTACTTTCAAAATGCTATCATGCCAATAACTTAAGTCTTTTCAAAAAGTATTATCTCCTACCAGATGCTAGCATAATTTTTTATTTATTCCATAACAGATTTATCAGAATACAAATTTGATCAGAGTTATTCCATTTCTTCATTGGAATTATTTATAAACTGGATACCCACAGTAACTATTTCAACAAACTGAGCACACTGCTATTTCATACAGATAGCTAGATAAATCAACAATGCATTATTAAAAAAAAAAAAAAAGACCAAAGCACTATTTCCTTCCAACTACTTTCAACACAAATAGTCAATCAGCATTCAAATTTAACAACGTTGAACTGTAAAAACCAATAAATACATGGTATTTTTCTTCCAATATAAAGAATATTTCACAAGATAGTAGCTACCAATACAAAATACAGAGAGCACTGTTATTAACATAAGCTCAGGTAATCCCAAGTGATGACATGAAGCTGTTGACAGATTCCCTAGGTGCTATCACTGAACATATTATTATCTTTTCCTTTGATCCAACAATTCCCTCTGCCACTAGTAACAAAATCCTAACAGACAAGCTTTGGATAAAACATACCTAGTTAAGCTGTCCTAGCGCCCCTAATTCCTGTTTTATCGCACTGCAACTATGGACGTTCCTCTGGATTTTTCTGCTCTCAGATTTAGATACTAAATTCAATGCATTCTTTGTCCATCTCTGAATCGACCCTGTCATGGTAGAAATTGCTGTGACTTTGCAATTTGAAATGCACTTCCATGGCAGTCCTGAGAATCAGAATGATTATAAATGTTGCATATGCTTGAACAGTGCATAGCACTGTGCAATGAGCTAGGATTAATTAAATTTCAAAGCCAAAAGATATATTTCACTAAAGCTTTAAATTGCCCATGCAGTCATCTACATTAATCATCTCATTTCATATCAAAACTGTTCATTTTGGCCAAATGTTTTATTGCCTGAATATTAATTTCTAATCCAACTAGTCCTGCTTCTGACCCTAAACAGAGCACACACCATGAATATCACTAACTTTTAATTAGTGTTAAATTAAAACAAAAATTTCAAAGCATAAAAACCTACATTAATAAAAAACGCATCCAATACAGTAAATCAAAACATGTGGTACAAAGAACTAATTAACAAAACTACAATCTCAGAGAGTTTTGTTCAATATTTAAGCTAACCATTGGTTATTTCCCCAGTGTTCAAATAGCCATTAAGTCTCTTTTCTGTAACTACATCCCAGTGAAAAAGTAAGCTTCTTTTTTTGTAAATGGGAGAAAACACCTTCTCTTTATTTTATTCCATCCATACCGTAGCTGTTACAATTATTTGTTTCAATGTGTGAGAAGGGTGGAGGAAGAAAAGTTACACTAAAGAAGAAAAAAACCAGAAGAAAAACCCAAACAAAATTGAAGTAAAATACTTTAAAGCTAACCAAACATTTTGCTTTCAGAAACAGACACTGAACTACGCTGAGCTTGTTCAGAAACAGATTACCAAAATTAATAAGGGTCTGAAAAACATACATTTCCCAGTGTCTGACAAGATGTCTGGTCTACCTCACCTAGCACAGAGCTGCATGAAAGTGAAAAATGAATCTCCCATTCCACATCTTTTTTCTTTTCCAATTTAGAGTCAATGAAACAGATTAAATAATCCAGTGTCAGAATTAAGAATAATGGATCAGAATAATCTTCTGTGCGCTGCCAATACACCTGCAGGTGCTGGTGAAGCTAAACAGGCTTTTTAATTATGTATTTACCATAGTACCAGGAGGCATTGTAATAATGTCTAAATGGAAAATTTTTTAGATGACTGCATCTATCAGTTTATAATATCCATTTAACATGACTTGCTAGTGGCAACTTCAGAGCCAACCTTGAAAATTGCCCTGAATTCTAATGGATTAGGAAAATACTTTTCTCTGTGAAAATGAGCTGGTCTGTCAAACACCAGACAAAAGCAATATGCAGCTCAATGGAGTCACATATCACATGGGTTATATTCATCCATACTCCCTCAAACTGATATACTATGTTCCACTGATCACCAGTATAAAGAAAATAATTTCAGTCCAAAGAGACTGATAAGAAGAAATTTGCAAATAGCCACCTTCGCCTATCAATGAAAATGCGGTCTTCTTTAATACTATGAATGTAAACCCAGTTTCACTTTACACCATGTTCTTAATTTTTCTTTTCTATAGTGCTCTCCCAACTTTCTAAAATCCCTTCAAAAAGCTACCTAAAAACACCTTTCTGCCAGTTAAACAGGTTTCTGTGAGTCTTTGAAAACATTTTATCCATTACACATTAATCTTGAGTAAAGTTCTCTTGTTAAGCAAGAATAACTCAATGTATGTAATGTGTCATCAAAACCTCTTGGTATTTTTTCCTCTAGCCGAAGCAGGCTGGTAAATGCTATGTAAACATGCCATAGGTTTAGCAGAGCCAGGGAAGAACATTTTCCAGTTAGCAGTATGGAAGTGCCCATCTCGCAGCATGAATAGTAAGTAAAGTCAATCTAAGTGTAAAATCTGAGATTCCCTAGTAAAAAAATAAATATGTACAGGACTTCCCTAAGTCACCAGTAGTCTTGCTCTCATAATAAATCTGTGAGTAACTGCCCCTAGACTCCTGGCCTGTTAGAAGCAGGTAAAATACAAAAATCTTACATTTGTATTGTTCCCTTATATCAAGACTTCTTATTCTCTAAAGGGCTGACAGAGCACTGAAAAATTAATAAGACTAAATGCAAACAAGAGACTTTATTATAAATGTCAGTAAATCACAGTATCCTGGACAGACTTTTAACTAACGTTGTAGCTGCTGCTGAAAAAGCATTTACATGAAGGGAAGATTTTAAAAAGGTCCATGTGTCATATTCATGTATCTGTTCAAGCAGTGCCTCTGTATTATTCCTTCGTGTAAGTATTTATTGTATAATATTTATAACCACCACTTTGATTCTGCATCAGCTATGAAAGTAGGATATTCCATACATTTGAAACAATCATAAACTGGTAGTTCAAACAAGTGGAACAAGTGTGTACAGGGAGAATTGGTGCACCCACCACTAGGAAAGAATTACATCTGCAATAAAATGCAGCCAGAGCAGATTAAAAAACTACTTTTATTCCCTACTTTTCAGCACTTGCACTCCCTTAAATAAGCCTAAAGTCTGGAATAAAAAGCTATTTCAAATGGTTGCTAAAATAACATACAATTTTCTTTCAATTCTTCAACATACTGATAGTGTAAGATAAAAAGAGAAATCAAACTTCGACAGGTTTAAAAATCCTTGATTGATTAAATTCAAGGATTAAATGCATAGGAAGATATTTATTCAGCTGTGATAACCAAGCCATTAAATAATGTTTGGTCTATGTCTTAAGGAAGTTCATTAACACTTTGTGAAAGTATTTCTTCTTCTTGACAAGAAACTCGTATTTTCTCTGTTTCATTTCATAGGTCAGCATTTGATGTGAGAAGCAAAATTCAAAGCTACACAAAGAATGTGAAAGCTTGCAGATTATACTAAACTCTGCTGCAAAATTAACCAGAGACTTGGAAGAGAGTGCACCATCATATTTTAAGTGTTCAGTTTGGCTAAAAACCTCTATTTGACACATTGATTTAAGAAGTGATATATTGTCAACCAGGGATCCCATGGTAGTTGAGAGAGGGAGGAAAACGTGAAGGCAACAGCCAAATTAAATGTGTGAAATCAACACGGCCCTCAGGCTTTTCCTTTGGGAAGCATTTCCTTCTTTTGGCCACTTTTGTAGGACTATAAATCTGTGTGACATAAATGGTAAAATTACTGATCTATGACAGGATAGGCAGAGCCAGAAAATAACCTGTTATGAGCAAAAAAGCAGCCCAAAGATTTTAGATTATTTCAGACAAACTCAATCTCTGAGACAGGTTTTAAGAAAACTACGAGCAATAACTTTTTCTATGAAATAAATGGTACAAAAGGCTGAAGCGTAGCATGTTGGAAAGGGATATGGAAGTTGCACATGAGCCAGCAGTGCTCTGGCAGCTGGGAGGGCCACCCGTGTCCTGGGGACATCAGGCACAGCATGGCCAGCTGGGCAAGGGAGGGGATTGTCCTGCTGTGCTCTGCACTGGGGCAGCCTCACCTCCAGTGCTGGGGACAGCTCTGGGTGCCACAGTAAACAAAACAAAACAAAACAAAACAAAACAAAACAAAAACAAAACAAAACAAAACAAAACAAAACAAAACAAAACAAAACAAAACAAAACAACAACAAAAAAAGACATTAAACTATTACAGAATGTTCAAAGCAGGGTAATGAAGATTATAAAGGGTCTTGAGGGGAGGCCTCATGACGAGGGGCTGAGGTCACTTGGTCTGTTCAGCCTGAAGGACTCTGAGGGGAGACCTCATTGCAGTCTACATCTTCCTCACAAGAGGAAGCAGGGAAGCAAGCACTGGACATGACCTGAGGAGGTGGCATGAAGCTGTGCCAGGGGAGGTTTAGGTTGGATTCCAGGAAAATACTCCTCCCCCAGAGTGTGGTTGGGCACTGGAAGAGGATCCCAGAATAGTCACAGGCCACAGGACCAAGCCTGACAGAGTTCAAGAGGTGTTGCGACAATGCTCCCAGGCTCTCAGGCTCTCAGGTGTGATTTTTGGAGCTGTCCTAAGCCGGATGATGTCCAAAGTTGGACTCAATGATCCTTATGAGTCCTTGTGGTAAAGCTGAGTGCAGAAACAACTGCAAGGAGGATAAACGTTTGAAATGGGTCTGTTGTCTTAATACTGGCTTCAATAAGGTGGTTTGGGAGCAACATCATACTCAGAAAAAGAGGGTGGCTATGACCCACCTTAGGTAGTGGTGTACAGTGGGAGCCTGCACCAGCAGAGAGGACTGAGTACATTGTATTTCATTAATGGTTAAAATCTGTGCTCCTAGTTCCTGTCTTATGACAGTCTATGATGTTCCATGTGATGCAGGTTTAGTCCAGATCATAACAGACAAAATCACATTACATATTCCCTTCACTGTCCCCTTTTTCACCTCAGAAAACAAAACCGGACATAACGAACATTTTCCCTGGTCCATATACTGTAACAGCTTAGAAATTATAGGGATCTGTCTCTTAATTTTTCTCCCTCAAAAAAACTGTTCGGAAGGCAAGTGGAAAAAGCACTGCAGTGGGAGGACTTTCAATGATGTCATTTGCAAGGGAGCTGAACTGTACCAAAGGTGAACAGAATGCATGATAGCATTTGTATTTCTGGCATCTCCTGGAGGAGTAAGACATTAATACTACAGACTAATTTTCACCTTGTTCTAGAATATTTAGAACACATTTCAATGGTTGCAGCTCTATTTCTAAATATTTCTATCACTGATAAATATTGATTACTACTATTAATTACAAGTGCAAGAGACTCTCACTGTTATTTCAGTGAGATTCCTCACAAGTAAACATCTGATAAGGCTCCATTAAGTACTCTTTGTCTAGTTGCTTTTATTGTGAATGTGTACCAGATTATATATAAGTATCAAACATTTTGGATATCTGTGCTCTTTTCAATATAATTTATACCTTGGCCAAGTATCCACATTAAAAAGTAGATATTAATCTCTTTCCCTATCCCTGAAGTATAAAATATTTTTAAAAAAAACTTCAACATGGTTTCTGTAACACAAAAAAGGATTTTCCCCTGAAATTCCCCTGAAAAAAGTGTCTGAGAGTACTTCTACTAGGTCAACATAAAAGTAAAAAATAGAGCCTGGGCTTCCTTTATTTTAGGTCACCTGTGGTGTGTTGTGTCATAACAAATGCTATACCATATTAATGACTGGAATAAAGCCAGAAGACACTTACCTTCTCCCACTGTATTTTATGCCATAATATGCAATAAATATCATCCATCTCTAATGACCTATACTAATATCTAACAAAAAAAGACAACAATATTATACACAAATAACCACTTAGAGCAGCAGAAGGCATTTTACTCACTGTGGTGTAAGGACAGTTTATTGACAATCTCTTAAAATTCAAACCTCTTAATCAGTAAATAATCCTACTAGGCATGTGGGATTTAAATGAGTATGGCATGGATGTATGCATGGATGATGGAGTATTAAAAAATACTCCCATCAAACTCATGCAAAACTTATGGAGCCACTTATTAACCAATATTTTGTCACATGCTTCCAGGTTTCTGCCAGATCTCAGGAGAAGAACAAATAACTCAAGCAATATGACTTTTCCTAATTTTTTAGTTTAATTAATTTCAGGTGCCTAAATTTATTTAGACACTAGTCTGTGTTTGAAACAGCAACCTATGTACAATCCATGAGTTCTAACTCCTTTCCTTTAAAAGTTTACCAAGTGCAACAGCTGCAGCATGTGATTTAGCCATAGGTAGGTAGGAGTACCACACATTTGCAGGCAACTGATCAGAAAAATTTTGGTTAGAAGGTACTTCTAAAGAGATTTATTCTGACATCTGCTAAAAGCAAAATTGCCTTCAGAGCAAGATTACTTTTCTTCAAGCCTTTGGTCAACTTTTGAAAATTTCCCAAATATCACACAGCTTCTCCATGCAACAGCCCCAGCGGTTGACCACCTCACTCTGAACTTTCTTCATTGTACCAGATAATCCCCAGTTGCAACTTCTGCTCTTTCTGCTCCTCTAAGAAATATTTAATCCAACTTCACTGTAGTTTCTCTCATGTTGTTGCCAAACAGTACAGAGAGATTTATCTCAGACCTCTTTCTTCCATGCTAAACAAGCCCGGGTCCTTTTGCTTCTTATATGCTGTGTATTCCACTCCTCTTGTCACTGGTCTTCCACTAAATTTGCCTGAATTTGTTAATTTCTCCTTTTCAGGTGGCTTCACAACAAGACAGAGATTCCAACACATGGGTTCACTGTGTTGAGAATGGAAAACAATCACTCCTCTCTGCTTACTGGTGACTTTTGCCAATGCAGCTGCAAGGCACTGCTGTCCTATGTCAACTTGCTTCCTCCTAAGAACCCCAGACCCTTCTGCAGAGCTGTTTGCTACCCAGCATTGTAGTGAGTAGCCTCCACCAGTGACTTGGGTTATCCTGTCCCTATGGAAGGGCTTGTCATTGATAAGTTTCAAGGAAGGTATTTGCTGAATATAAAGTTGTTGAAAATGATCATTGCAAAACCAGAATCAAACTAAACAGCAAGGATCTGGCAAGCCAGTACTTCCTTAGACTAAGTGGAAAAATTCAGAGATCATTTGATATTCTTAGTAGAGCTTATAAGCACATCAGCAACCAAGCCTCTGGAGAGCACTTCTCATGTAAAGAGAAAAAAACCTGTGTTCATTAGAATTATGCTGGCTACATTTGGTAAGTTTTAAGGCAGAGTAGGCATAGGAAGTATTGTTATTAAAGCAGCTAATGAGCAAGTTAATAATCAATGCAGAATTTGTAGGCTGTTATCCAAGACTGAGAACTACTTCTGCCCAAAACCTCAGTTATGTGAATGACATTCTTCTTTCTACAAATACTACACAAAATTTGATTATTAATTTCAGAAAATGGCAGTAGAAAAACCCCCTTTTATCAAGATATTATTTAACATTGAATGTTGGGTTTCAGAAAATAATTTTTTTTCCAAGGTAAGCTGTTTATTGCTACTCATATTCACAGTACCTTCATTATCAGTCCAGTGATTTACCACAATACTCATGTTTTTAAGATGGAAGAAAATATCTGTAGGCTGACTCATCAGCTGAGCGTGTCTTTTACATACAAAAATTACTTCTAGGTTTGTTACTGTACTATCTATGAATCTTTATCAAAATCTTAACTAACACATAGGTTAACACAATGGTAAGACAGAACAGAGTAAAAGACTAATCACCCTCAAGAGATCATTCAGTCTAAATTTGATACAGAGAATCATATAGGAATTCAAAACAAAACAGGGAGCCTATTAGAAATCAATGAGGAGCAATTGACCTCCATAAAGGATGTCAATCAGTGAATAAGAGTCCCTAATTGTACACATGCAAAAAATAAAAAATATAAGATTTAAAAATAATCACTAAATCCTGAGTTATTCAGATTATTTTTTTTTCTACTGTTGAGGTGGAGAGGCCTCTGGGCAACCTGATTTAGTTAAAGCTGCCCCTGCATATTGCAGGGGGTTTGGACTGCATGACCTCTTAAAGGTCCCTTCTAATTCAAGCTATTCTATGATTCTATGATGGAAGTACAAAAAAAGGGTGGAGGTGTCTGTCTGAAAGAGGCACCAACTGCTGCTGTGAAGAGTGGCCTCCTGATCAGCTGAGCAGGAGTCAGCCTCTGTGTACTGCTGACAATGGTGACAGCAGTGCAGCTGACAGGGGTCCTACACACACAGGTCCCATGGGAGAACCACTGACAGGATGCTCAGAAGGAACATGGCAACCTAAACAGATAAAGCTGGGAAAGCCTAGCTCTGCCTAGCTTAGGAAAAACAATGTTGCAGTATTTCAGATATAAAGATGCTAACCAAAGAAAAGGCCGTAATAAAAATTTTCCCCAAAAGGATATAAAAACCTAAAATCAAACAAAGAACCCCAACCAAACAAAAAACCTCCAAAAAACCCCACAATAAAACTTGAAAACAGTCTGAATGCAAAGACTAATTTGAATGCAAAGGCAGAGAAAAATTTGGTATAAAGTATACCCAAATCACAGCCCAGAGAATTAACCTAAAATCAGTCGGTTTCTGACTGATTTTAAACCAAAGAGAAAAGATACAAGTAGGACAAGAGTTAAAATAACATCTTCAGGCCTGAGCCTACAACCTGTCTCATGAAGGTACACAGTCTGCCTCATCGGTGCCAGAACCCCAAGGTTCTGTGTGAATGCACTAAGACGCAGGAGTTAGCAAGTACAACCAGGTAATATACACAGCAAGGACACCTTTCTCTCATGTTTAGTGACATGTCACTATAATCTCAGGCAATTAACCTAGTCAACTACCCTTTTCTTAAGAAAACTACTTACTTGAGATGAAAAAAAGTATTGGTTTATTATTTAATTCAAAAGACAACTTGAAGCTAGTTCATGACATCAGCACACCCATTATGAGACTTTATAGGCTCTGAGATGTTGCTGGTGGTCAATGAACAACAATCTCAAGCTTGTGCAAGAATCAGTATGGAAGGATTTTGGGAAACTGTCCTTGTGAAAGTGAATTCTTGAAAAATAAAAAATGCAACAGGGACACTCAATAAATATTGTCACTTTTTTTAATTGGTTCAAGTTCCCTCGTAAACTGTCATGGCATGATATATGGGAAATCAGTTTTTACTACGAAATCAATGAATGCTTTTGCAAAGACAAATTTAAGAGGTTCCTAGTATGTATCTTGGCAGTCTAGAAAAGTGCCTGAAAAATAAATATTGTGTATGTGTACCAATTTTACCTTATTACTCTCAGCATTATTCCTGTGACTTCAATATTCCAACAACATTAGAATCCTCTGGATTATGGAATTCTAATCAAGAGGAAAAGAATTATGCCTGTCTGGAAGACCCCAGTTAGGATGTAACTATAAGGTGAAGTCACAGATGCAAAGTAATTGAAATGCATGGCTCAGTTATGACAACATAAAAATGCTTTCACTAAGCATTCATTGCTACACTGAATATTTTGTATCAGTGGAATTGAGGTTATGCTCTCTGCAAGAAGTGTATCTACTCTGTTAACAAGCCATACATATTTTGGTGACTTGCAGCTTTTGATATCTTTCTAGTAACAATGGATAAGAAATATATTTTTTGTGAAATTATTGATAAAAGAGTCACGTGTTGCAATGCCTTTAATACACACTGGGAAGGAAATTGCTTATCTCCATTCTTTCCTGCTTTTGTATGTTAATCTTTTAGTAATTATTTATTTGCTAATACCACAACAGAGAGGCTAATTTTATATTATTGCAAAAAGGAAGATACATAACAATTTCTATATTTTAGGCATAAGAATACATTACTTGTACAGTTGAGTTTTCCAGACCTGTTACCTTAATTTCCAGCATCATTTATACACACACACATACATACACATATACTTGTACCTATGAGGTATTTAACAGCTTCTGTACTGAATTTAGTTGAAGATTTACAGATTTTTTCCAGTACCTCTTGAGACAGTGTCATAAGAAATCTGGTGGTGGGGAAACCCTCAGCCTTCATGACATGGGTCAAACCCCAATAGAGGATGTGAACACTCATGGCCCCTACTACTGCAGAGACAATACTCCTCACACACTATTCCAAACACCCCCATAATGTTCAATGCAGTTGTTTAGCAGGAATACTATTTGTAGAAAATACAATGCAATATAAATTAATTGGAGATTTGGGGGTTACCTTTATATTTTATCATCCTGGGGAATAAAGACAACTTTGACTGTTTCATTTGTTGAGAAGGGTGCATGTGGTAAACAAAGAAAATTAATCAGTAAGTAAAAAATGGGGGTGAGATAAATAATTTTTGTTATAGAAATATAAAAAATATTAAAATGACAATTTTTTGTATTTCAATCTTTTTATAATTGCAAAAATCATCAAAATTGACATGTAGATTTTAAAGATATCATCAACTGCCAATGACTAGATGAAAAAATCATGTTCCAGAAGTAAGCTGGACATTCACTACTTTTCTAAGATGCATTGTATGTTATTACCTGCACTGACTCATTGACATTTATCTAGTGATAAAGGTTTGCATTGTTTTTTCTTCTCATCTGTCTTTAAGAAGTAGACTTGAAAGCTCACAGGTCCAAGCATGACACATACAATGTTGGCATTTTGGGTAAACAAGCAGTACAAAACAGATTGTATGCATTCAGCCTCTTTAACCATTAAAACTTAAATAATTTATTTCCCTCCATTTTAAGTTTAATCACTGCACTGTATATATAGGCAAAGTAGTTCTAATAACAAATGACCAAATGGCAAAGAACACAGTCATCTGAGAACTCCTCACCTGTTTCTACTTATGGTCCTGTCACCTGGAGGGAGGCTTAGAGACATAAGTGGGGGGGACTGCAGCCCACAGTATTGAAACCCACAGAGACAGACTGCTAGTATCAAAATCAGGAAACTGAGCGAAGTTAAAATGAGATCTGTTGCAACATAACCTCATGCTGCAAAGACGGAAGGTACTAGCAGAACATCTGCTAGAAAACAAAGGCCTCTAAATGCCTTATAAGAACTCTTCCTTTTCTGTAACAGTCTTCAGGCTCGAGTCACGTATCTAGGCATATACATTCCATTTCCTTCTCTGTCCAAATTTCCGAGGCTCCTACCTCTTTCTTGGGGAGCCATTTCTACAACTTTTCTCCACAGCCCTGCCCCATGAGAGCCTTGCTTTACCTGCTGTGCCCAGGCATGTCCAGGGAAGAAACACAGCAGGGACCTGATTGCAGTGCTGCTGCTCTCACCAAGATGCACAAGGCTGGCTCAGACCGCCTGTTCCCCACACCATAGGAGGGATCAGGCAAGGGGATGAGACACAGCTCATCCCCATCAACAGAGTGGGCACCAAGAAAACACAACCCAGACCCTTGCCCCTTCTTCTGTCACCATGACACTATCAAACAGTATCCGCTTTAGACAGCTAGAGAAGAGTCATCGGGATAAAAGAACCAAAGACAGAAAGAAGGATAGGCTATGCTATAATAGATAGCATTTTCACTGTAATTATTTTTGATTTTCCAGATTGAATTTCACCTCACCATTGCAAAGGTCTGTATGTGAAAATGTTGCCATACATTTGTATCATCTGCTCTTCATTACACCTATATCATTTTTAGCAGTATTCCAATTCTCCTTCTGTGGGCTGGTGTTGTGGTTTTGGTTTTCTTTAGGTTAGTTCATTTGGACATCTACTCTTGTATGTGAGNATTAATACAATTAATTTTAATTTAATAATTGTATTTATATTCAAGATGAACATAGTTTTATATAAGCTTCTGTGCTGACATATATTTTTTTTAGACTTATTGTAAGCAAACCTTTTAATACCAAAAAGACAGAAACCTTTACTTACCAAGCCATCCTGATCCAGAATTGGGTATACACATATCTGTTTCAGCACTGGGCAACACAAATCCAACGACAAACACTTCAACCCCATCAGCCATGAGGGCCATTCCTAACACAAAGAAAAGGGCCCACTGGAAACGACCATGGCCACATTCTTGTATTATCAATTCATATTGCTGTGCTAGCTCTTCTTCATCAGCTTTCCTCTCTGTTTCCAGTTCATGACGATCCTTGTATTCATCACGCATAGACTGACCTAAGGCCACCATGTCATCCTTACCCTGCCCCACACTGGGGATTCCCTGATACTCCCCTTCATAAATTTCATCATCTTCATCATGTCCTTCAGTTGCTTCACTTGATCCTTCATCATCATTAGCTTCTACACCATAATTTCCTCCTTGGCCATAGTAATCATCATCGTCTTCCTCATCCTGGAATCGATTGTAAGACCTCTGTGTGTAGCCATCCTGGGCTTTGTCAACTGCTTTATTCACTTTTTTCACTGCTTGCCTCTTCACCTCTTTAGCAATATCTTTGGCCCCTTTCACTAGTGAAGTCCTGTCTTTGTATGTGTCCTCCATCCTGTATCAAAGAAGGACTGCTGTTAAGCTGTAAAGGCACCTGCCAAATGTTGCTTGCAATGTCTATTGTGTGTTGGACATCAGTGGAAAAAGCCCAGATAGAAGTGAAGCTGTAAATATTCTACCTGTAAAATAGAAGAGAAAAAAAGTTTGTATTACACTATTTTTAGATGACTCTCCACAGTGATACAGAATCATCCCAAACTTTATTTAAGCATTGAACATCAGAATACAAGGCTTCTCTGTATTTTATGTAAAACCCTGTATTTTCTTCAGAGATACAAATACCACAGGTTGCAAGGAAAATATGCTGAAAATAAATTTAATAGCTCTATCAGCCTTCAGAATTCAATTTTTTACTCTCTAGTCTTGGATATCAGGTTTTATTCTGAAAGAAACCAAGCAATTCCATGCATAATACATTGTATTGACTCTGTCTGCAATCCTTTCCCATTTGAACTCCCTGTTTTGTAAGAAAAGGCTACAAATAGTAACTTTTCTCTCAGTGAGTTACCATGAAATATCTCTCTAGCTTTCTATTTAACACAATACACAAATCCTGTAGGAAGTTAGTATCCCTCCAAGCTGTACCAGTGTCTCAAAGCTGACTGAATTTGGCCAGTGCATTCACAGAGCATTCACATCGAGTCTTACAAATATGAAACCCCAACTTAAAAAATTCAGTGTAAGGATCTGTGTTGGCAGAAGTGGTGGCACTTTCACACTTTGGAGATTCCCAATACCTAAGTCATGGGCAGACACATTTCTTTCTTCCCTGTCTATACTCACAACAGGGGCAGAGTGGAGAATCCGTGTATTATCAGCTGATGCATCTCCAAGTGTGTTAGTCCAGCATGACTTCCCACTAACCAAGCTGCATGAAAGCACCGTAACATTTTGCCCCAGTTCCCCTCCCTGCTCCCCTGCTGTATCTTTCCATCTCGTTCAGCCCCAGGGTCACAAATGCAGACACAATGAGTCAAGAGCAGTTTGCTTATTAGACTGAAGACTAACCATTCCTTTCTTCTCCATGCACTTTTCAGGCGTATCTGCAAGACAATTTGCTCACCACACACCTGCACTATCGCGAGGAGTGGGAGAAAGAAACGGCAGCAGCATGCAATCATACAGAAGAAAGAAATGCAGGATCATTCTTTGGCAACAGTCTTTAGTTAGAATAGCTAAAATCAATTACAAAATTGCATCATTACTCATGTGTCTAAAGTTAAGGGAGTGTGCCTGTGTGTGTGCCTCTGTGTGTGTATGTGTGTGTGCGCATGTGTGTGTGCCTGTGTGTGTGTCTCTGTGTGTGTGTGTGTGTGTGAATCTGGACAGTGCAACAGACTGTAGAAGCCTCCCCTCTGGGGGAAAGCAGGCTACAATTATTTAGCAATGCTTCTAAGAAAGCACTGCCTGCTTCCAGCTTTGGGAAAAGGTTATTTTTAACCATGCTCATCTAATGATCTATTTTCCAGCATTACCTCAGAAAAACTGCAGTAATACAACTAAGGAGACAGCAAGATGTGATGCAGGAGTAAAAATACATAAAAATTTCTGAAGCTAATCTTATTACCCTTTCTAAACCAGTGTGAACTGCCCTCAGAGATTTATGGGAGAAGACCAAGGAATGGCTTTGAGAAGTTGTCCTTCATCCATTCTATTGCATATAGTGTCTGCAGAGTTATACCCGAGACATGAGTTTTAGGACCGAGAGTGTTTTGAGCGAGAGGAAAAACTACAGACTGCATTAGACAAATTAAGAACGTGATGTATTCTGATACAAGAAAATGAAGCCTACAATCACACTTCTAAATGACTTTAGAAGCTAAAAGATATTTCTCTTGCTTTTTAATAATAGAGATTCATCTATAGTAAAAAATGTCTTTATTTTTAGTATCTTCCTCTAGATTAATTTCATACACCTTGAATGTTTCTCAAAGAAATCAGATGTGATGGCACTATTCAACTATTAATGGGAACTGAAGCATTTACTGGAAGAGAAATGCAGCCTTAAAAAAAACCCTGATGTAATATTTATGACTGCAAACTGTAGCCTGACTTTAGGTACATGATGATCCTTTTAAGTAGGTCATCCTGGTGAATCTTTTATGCCAAGGCAGTTTCTCTAATTACAGCTTTTCAGTTTTCAAGGTGCTCCGTAGAAGTTATCCTTTGTATGCTGAATTAGGTATCTGATCCTTACTTGTGTATGGCTACAGTATCTACTAGCTGTTGGTGAACATGCAATGCAACAAAATATTCCCTGGATCTGCTGAAACCTTCTACAAATACTTTTAAGAATTTAATGAACTCCTAACAGGTACTTCTCTGAGTGTTAATGAGTACAGTGTGTTCCTAGATTTTAGATAATTTTACAGTGTCCATGCAACCCATTCAACTTAAATTCTGAAGTCCTCTAATTCTTAGACTGATATTTGTTTCTTTTTGTTTTTCCAGTAAGGGTTTTATGTTGTCAAATTCCCTATTACTACAGGGTATCTCCATATATATGTGTATGTATGCATGTATACATATATATATGGATATCTTGAAGAAAGCAGGAGTTTCGGAATACCAAATGAACAAAGAGTCTAAGAGCCAGCACTGACAAAACCATGCTCTAATACTCTGTAGAATACCCATGAATTCAACAAACCCAAAAAAAACCAAATTTGCAAAAGTAACTGAATTTACACTGTAGTTTGCAATAAACCAGGTACATTAACAAGGAATCTCACTACTTCAAACCCATTAAGACCATAACTCTGCCATCAGAAAACATGCACACAGAGCAAAATTTCTGTCTGGGTAGAAGTCAGAAATGTCTCTCTATCTTGCTAAAGTTTCCAAGCAAAATGCTTAATCTGAACACTGTTTTTTTAAACAGCTTTGCTTTCTCAGTGAACTGAAATCTGTGCCTTAAGGTGATAAGTACAAAGAGGAATAATTTACAGCCCATGCATGATAGCTTACCACCCTTTCAATTATGTTGGACTGATTACTACAAGTAAGTAACTGGAAAATCTGAAAGAGTAAGGATTAATGACTACCTGAGTAGCATAAAGCAGCAAAAGCAGAGATGATAGTCTAGCTACATACTCTTCTTTGTACCAACCAATTCATCCATCATGTTTGCTGACTTCACTAAACATAACACCACATTCCTATTCAACTCCTTCAACTAAAACAAACAAAAAAAAAAATCTCAGGAAACTAATGTTTCTACCTGAAATGGAAATACTCCTTCAGGAAACACCTACAAAAACATTTTGTAAAAGCACTCAAAGATGCATACACAGAATAAAAATCAAATTGTTCTTTTGCTCTGATATTTAGTCTAATATTTATTTTTTTTCCATTCTGTTACATTCACAGATTTCAGGATATTTAGCATTCTGTATAGATTGTGCTACATCTGAAATAAAGGTTGGATATTACAAACTAAATCAGTGAGATCCCAAAGAAATATAAATCTATGACAAGTCAGAAAACTCATTCCCACAAAGACCTTTGCTTAACAAAAGTTGTGAGAAAACTCACTGGGTACTACAAAAAGTGATATTAACTATATGCATATAAGATAATAAAGTCTTCAGAACAGATTTGGAGTCTGCACACTCAAATGTGCATTCCACATACTCTTGGGAATTTTGTATAGCATCTTTTCTGCTTTTCTCTTGAATCTGGAATGCCTTTCCAAAGGAAAAAATATAGAAAAACTCATTTCTAATCAAAGTTTTTGTTTTTTTAAATGCATGTTCTTCTTGATATTTTTATTCTGTTTTTCTACTTAGTTTTTTTTTGTTATCAAAGATGGATACAGGTGGTTTGTGTTTTCCAAGTTTATCTGTTGCTAGAAATTAGTCATCATGCAAACGTAAAATCTTTGGTTAGATCATAACTATTTCTAATTTTACTACCTTGTCAAATGATTTTATATCCCAGGTTAATTATAGGCACCTGAACTATATTAATTCACCAGCAGAAGATACTATTGTCTTGCAAGTGTTCTCAGTAATTAAGAAAATAAAGCAAACCATGCTTGAATTTACTGGGATTCCTGCAAATTTCCTCCTCACCTCTCCATGTAGAAGGCCTTTTGTTTATTTTTTGAAGGTAGTATTTACTTCAGTATGACCTAATAAAGAATAGATTCCTCAATAAAAAATATTTATTTATAGAGGTATTCATTTATTTAAAATAAATAAGAGCTGGCATCAAAGCTGCTGTGAAGCAGGTTCATTTAGGGTAATGTTAGCGGTTTACAAGCTAGGTTTCTATATTTCAAGCAAATTTCCTTTCTCTCATGTTGAGTCACACACCCGGGCTGCACTCTTCTAGCTCAAGCTGCAGTAGACAGTAGACAGTATACACAGCAGACAGAACTGTGTACAACACTGCAAGGCTACAGTGCCACTGTCAGTGGCAGCCCCCAGCACCCTCCCTGTTTGGATGGTATTTTCACCACTTGTCACTGCATCCTCTGCAAGAATTCATCTATCTAGTACACATCAGTGATCCTGAGGTCAGCAGAAATAGGGTCTTCATGGTACTCTGCAAATAGCTTTTTTGCCATTTTATTACTTCCCTTCCTCATTAAACCAGGAGAGATAACTATTTCTGCACCATATACTCTACCTGCCCAGTTCCTCTTAAACTATTTACCTAATTTACCTAATAAGAGCAAAACAAGTGGAATTGCTTTTAGTTTGTTTCTACTTGAAATTTGATAACTTTTATCAGAAAAAAGAACAAATTTGCCTGAAAGCAAAATGCATGTGGTCATCCACCTTTAACAAAAAATATTACCTTTAACTGCCCCTTAGAGCCTTAAAATATCACCAAAACCAAATAACTCTAATAATTCTTTCCTTACAGTGCTTTTCATTGCAGGCCTAATTCTTCCTCACTTACAGCTGTATATACAAGCAATGAAAGCAGGATCTGCAAAAGCTCTCCTTCAAGCAGTACAAACTGGAAATCTAACAGCTGATGAAATCAGACCACCTAGGACAATGAAATCACAAACATAAAACAAAAGCTATAAATTCTGTCCAGTGAAAATCTGGAAATCTTAACTGCATAATCTGTGATAAAAATTCAATAACAGTGTAAAACCAAATTCTCTGAGAAAAGCAGAGGGAAAAATTTTATGTACAAAGTTAGGAGGTTGGACATTCTTCACTTTATACTTCCACTGTATTAGTCCTCCAGGCATTACTTCCATGCTCTAAATATCTTCCAAAGAATATCCTGAAGAAGGGTGAATCAATGCTGGTAAATTTTATGAGCACCACCATCCTAACTTTGACATAGTCATCTCTAATTCAGCTCACTCTTATTAGATACACTCAGTCTTCTAAACCCCTTTGATCCACAGTTCTACCTAAGGTCACAGTCTGTAATGAAGATTCATTTATGCTCCACCCTCTCTTATTAAGCCTTTTTCTTGCTTTCTTTTGACCTACAAAAAAGTTTTAATACTGATAGCAAGAGAATTATTGTAGATAATATAGATATTGCCTACTCTCTGGTTGCAATAACAACATCTAATTCCTTAGAATTAGACTCAGTTCAACGCACCCCTAACAAACTAGACAGTGTTACAAAACTGAAAAAGCCATATCTACTAATTAAATTATAGCAACAAAACTGTAAAGATTCTACAGTGGAGTGGTCCTTTCCTTAATTTTTTATTTAATCAAAAGCTTGTTTTCCTAGGAAACTGTGACTGAACAAAGCATAGGATATGCTTTGGGATGTGTTGCTGTTTTTCCCACAGTAAACTGTTAACAGAGATTAGCATGTACAAGGAAAACTTTGTTAGTCTATTGCTTTTAGGTTTTTTTTTATTTAATCTAATGCTTGTTAGTTGTTTTGCCTTACTGTAGGTAAATACCAGAGTTTTGTTTGCTTTTGTCAGTTTTGCAGTTAATCTGATCACTTTTTGGCTACTTCAAGTTTCTGCATGTTTTTACCTGGCAAACAGTAAACAAAAAATCAGCCTCATTAAAGACAAAGTAGGATCATTTAAATGATCTTTCAACATTGTGGTTTTAATATGTTCTTTGAATACTCTACTATGCTTCCTGTGGACTTCCTCAGTGAAGAAGTGCCCCCTTTTAGTCACTTTGCTATTCACTCAAAGTACACATTATTTCCAGGATGTGTGTTGAGTGGTGGTTAACACAAGTTGAATCATTGAATCAATTTGTTCAACAAGAATTGACAGGAATCAAACATCATCCAGGCTGAATGATTTAAACTAAGGCTTATCAGTAAAAGCTAATGAGATTTCATACTGTACCCACATTCATTACCTGACTATCCAAATCCTAGAAAAGTTGAAATTTCATTATTTTTAAAAATTTCTTTTTGACCAAACATATTCAAATATATCTTTGCACTTTTAAGGCTGCCTTAAAAGTGGAAAAAATTGTAAAAGGAATTTGTTCCCTCTGAAGCCCAGGGCTATCTCCCTTCTCATACCTACTTCTCCTGCAAATTCACTTTCATCATCAGTGCTTCCAATCTATTTTGTACTTTTCAGTTGTCAGAATAACTGTGGAAAGCATCATCTTGCATTTCAATAATGAGGGAACAGAGAAAAGCAGTTGGACAAGCAACTTTTCATTGCTCAGTGTTAGCAATAAAGAAAAAGAAGCCTCTACCAAAAGCACACCAACTAGCAATTTCTGTCTTGTATCTGCCATTGTCATGTTTGCTGCTGCACAGAAAGCAGGCAAGTCTTCTCTGAAAGTAAAGGTCCACCAGCAGTCATGAATCATTTGAGATCAAAAAGGCAGAAAAAAATTCCACTCACAAGGAAGAAAAGGGAAATATGGAGATAGAGATATATTAAAAAATACATATTTTAAAAGCACCAGGACTGAAGTTCTAAGAACAATAGCCAAGAATTCATATCCTGGAAGTAAAATAAGAAAATAATGCACTGTGAAAATTCTCCAGGGAAAAAAATCTGCAAATGCAGCAGGACAAGCCTCAATCACTAAAGCAGCCATTTCTGAAATTGTTTTGCACAAATCTGCGATGTGCAGGTACTTGGAAACAGCAACTGTACAAATATTGGACTGACAGAGGTCACAGGGTAACACTGGAACTTAGGGACAACTTGGGAAGGTTGAAGGGCATCTTGTAGGGTAAACTATATTACAAGCTGGAACAACATGTCTTTCCTTTCTTCTTGAAATAAAAGAGGCAAGCATTCTTTGTATTTTAGGAATAAACACAGGGTCACAGTCTCAGATCCCACTGGGAAAAACTTTTTGAAAATATTTAGTTTTTCATTCTGCTGAATTTCTGCAGGGGCACATAATTCCTGTGCCTGCAGAATGAGAGTCTAAAGATTCTTCTCAGTTCTGCACATTCTGACTTAAACTGATGCTGATCTAAATTGGTCTCTGCATGGGGAATCAGATGCTCTGTTCAATAAACCTTGGTAAGAAAGTGGTGGTTGCTTGGCATAATGCTAAAAGGTACTTGAACATCCTGGTTTTCTCATCCATACTCCCTTCCAATCACTTCGCTATTCGCTCAAAGCAGATATTATTTTTGCTTTATCTTTAACATCTCTTACTTTTTATTATTTGTTACAAGATATGAAAAACTGGAGAAAAAATCCTTTTTTAAAATTCCTCATGTCTCATTTCCTTTGCTATATTTTCAGGATGGTGATTCCTAAACTTTATACTTCAATTTTATTTTTCTGTTTCACAATCTTGACACTAGACTGATGGTAGATCTGGGAATCCCAAGAATTCCTGTTGACCTACTCCTCTTTCAGTGTAAGATTGCCTTTTCTGAGTAAACAGAAAAACTATATATAATGCTTTTTATGACAGAATGCCTATTTCCACATTGGCCCTCTCACAAAATCCTTATCAAAATATGTTGTGAAGACAGATAAATAAAAAACGCAAAAACACAGCAAGCTTTTCTGGTGAGGGACTGCTTCAACTATGGAATCTGAGAAGAAACTGAGCATTTATCAATTTGAGCTAAAAATGAGGGGAAAAACAGAATAATTCCAGGTGAAAATTAAAACTAAATAAAAACATGAAATACACCTATCAGTTTAGCTTAAGAAAACCCCAAATCATACAGGTAAAGCTATGTTTAACTCTATTAACTCTATATGTAGTTAATATATTAGGCATACATATGCTTATATAGAATGAAATCACAGAACCATAGGAATGGGCCACACAGTGGGTCATCTTGTCCAATTTCCCTGCTTAAACTGGGCCATCCCAGAACACATGGCACAGGATTGCATTCTGATTGTTCTGGAATATCTCCAGTGAGGGAGACCCCACAAACGAGGCAATCTGTTCCAGTGCATGGTCACCTGCACAGAAGAGAAATTTTTCTTCATGTTCAGGTGGAATTNTTTAGTCACTTTGCTATTCACTCAAAGTACACATTATTTCCAGGATGTGTGTTGAGTGGTGGTTAACACAAGTTGAATCATTGAATCAATTTGTTCAACAAGAATTGACAGGAATCAAACATCATCCAGGCTGAATGATTTAAACTAAGGCTTATCAGTAAAAGCTAATGAGATTTCATACTGTACCCACATTCATTACCTGACTATCCAAATCCTAGAAAAGTTGAAATTTCATTATTTTTAAAAATTTCTTTTTGACCAAACATATTCAAATATATCTTTGCACTTTTAAGGCTGCCTTAAAAGTGGAAAAAATTGTAAAAGGAATTTGTTCCCTCTGAAGCCCAGGGCTATCTCCCTTCTCATACCTACTTCTCCTGCAAATTCACTTTCATCATCAGTGCTTCCAATCTATTTTGTACTTTTCAGTTGTCAGAATAACTGTGGAAAGCATCATCTTGCATTTCAATAATGAGGGAACAGAGAAAAGCAGTTGGACAAGCAACTTTTCATTGCTCAGTGTTAGCAATAAAGAAAAAGAAGCCTCTACCAAAAGCACACCAACTAGCAATTTCTGTCTTGTATCTGCCATTGTCATGTTTGCTGCTGCACAGAAAGCAGGCAAGTCTTCTCTGAAAGTAAAGGTCCACCAGCAGTCATGAATCATTTGAGATCAAAAAGGCAGAAAAAAATTCCACTCACAAGGAAGAAAAGGGAAATATGGAGATAGAGATATATTAAAAAATACATATTTTAAAAGCACCAGGACTGAAGTTCTAAGAACAATAGCCAAGAATTCATATCCTGGAAGTAAAATAAGAAAATAATGCACTGTGAAAATTCTCCAGGGAAAAAAATCTGCAAATGCAGCAGGACAAGCCTCAATCACTAAAGCAGCCATTTCTGAAATTGTTTTGCACAAATCTGCGATGTGCAGGTACTTGGAAACAGCAACTGTACAAATATTGGACTGACAGAGGTCACAGGGTAACACTGGAACTTAGGGACAACTTGGGAAGGTTGAAGGGCATCTTGTAGGGTAAACTATATTACAAGCTGGAACAACATGTCTTTCCTTTCTTCTTGAAATAAAAGAGGCAAGCATTCTTTGTATTTTAGGAATAAACACAGGGTCACAGTCTCAGATCCCACTGGGAAAAACTTTTTGAAAATATTTAGTTTTTCATTCTGCTGAATTTCTGCAGGGGCACATAATTCCTGTGCCTGCAGAATGAGAGTCTAAAGATTCTTCTCAGTTCTGCACATTCTGACTTAAACTGATGCTGATCTAAATTGGTCTCTGCATGGGGAATCAGATGCTCTGTTCAATAAACCTTGGTAAGAAAGTGGTGGTTGCTTGGCATAATGCTAAAAGGTACTTGAACATCCTGGTTTTCTCATCCATACTCCCTTCCAATCACTTCGCTATTCGCTCAAAGCAGATATTATTTTTGCTTTATCTTTAACATCTCTTACTTTTTATTATTTGTTACAAGATATGAAAAACTGGAGAAAAAATCCTTTTTTAAAATTCCTCATGTCTCATTTCCTTTGCTATATTTTCAGGATGGTGATTCCTAAACTTTATACTTCAATTTTATTTTTCTGTTTCACAATCTTGACACTAGACTGATGGTAGATCTGGGAATCCCAAGAATTCCTGTTGACCTACTCCTCTTTCAGTGTAAGATTGCCTTTTCTGAGTAAACAGAAAAACTATATATAATGCTTTTTATGACAGAATGCCTATTTCCACATTGGCCCTCTCACAAAATCCTTATCAAAATATGTTGTGAAGACAGATAAATAAAAAACGCAAAAACACAGCAAGCTTTTCTGGTGAGGGACTGCTTCAACTATGGAATCTGAGAAGAAACTGAGCATTTATCAATTTGAGCTAAAAATGAGGGGAAAAACAGAATAATTCCAGGTGAAAATTAAAACTAAATAAAAACATGAAATACACCTATCAGTTTAGCTTAAGAAAACCCCAAATCATACAGGTAAAGCTATGTTTAACTCTATTAACTCTATATGTAGTTAATATATTAGGCATACATATGCTTATATAGAATGAAATCACAGAACCATAGGAATGGGCCACACAGTGGGTCATCTTGTCCAATTTCCCTGCTTAAACTGGGCCATCCCAGAACACATGGCACAGGATTGCATTCTGATTGTTCTGGAATATCTCCAGTGAGGGAGACCCCACAAACGAGGCAATCTGTTCCAGTGCATGGTCACCTGCACAGAAGAGAAATTTTTCTTCATGTTCAGGTGGAATTTCCTGTGCATCAGCATCTGCCCATTGCCTTTCGTCCTTCTCTGTGGCAGTACTGAGAAGAGCCTGGACCACTGTCTTGGTACCACCCCTCATGTACTGATAGACATTGATGAGATCCCTGCTCAATCCTCTCACAGCTGAAGAGGCCCAGTTCCATCAATAAGTGGAACCTCACTTGGAGCATCTTGTAAGATCCAGACCCCTCATCATTTTTATAGCTCTCCACTGAACTTGCTCCAGGAATTCCATGTCTCTCTTGCCCTGAGGGACCCAGAACTGGACACAGCACTCCAGGTGAGGCCTCACCAGAGCTGAGTACAGGGACAGGATCATCTCCTTCAGTCTGCTGACAGTGCTCTTACTAATATCCCCCTGGATACCACTGGATTTCTTGGCCACCAGGACACTCTTCTGGCTCATGGACAGCTTGTCTTCCAGGAGCATCAGGTCCTTCTCTGCAGAGCTGTTCCCCAGCAGGTCAGCCCGAGGTGCTTGAGGTTGTTCCTCCCCAGGTTCAGGACCCTGTATTTGCCTGTGTTGACTTTCAGATGGTTCTTCTCTGCCATCTCTCCAACCTGCCAGGGTCCTTCTGCATAGCACACTCAGAGTTCGATACATGGAATGTTTCAAGGATATCTCCACCCCTTCTCCCTAGTCCGTCCTTCCTCAGCAGCATGTAGCCCTTAGTGACAACATTCTAGTCAGGTAAGCTGTCCCACCACATCTCCTTTAACACAGTAAGATCAAAGCTCTGCAACTGCATATAGATCTGTAACTGCTCCTGCTTGTTCTCCATACTATACTATTGTAGTTTAATCCCAACCAAGTTCACACAGCTGCTCATTCACTCCTCCTGGCAGGGTTAGGAAGAGAATCAGAAAAGTAAAAGCTGGAGAACCCATGTGTTGAGATAAAGACAGTTTAATGAGGAAAGAAAAGGACACAGCAAGGCAAAACAAAACAAGGAATTAATTAATTTCTTCCATGGGCAGGTAGATGTTCAGACATCTGAAAGAGAGCAGGGCCCGTTCCAACGTAACAGTTACTGGGGAAGAAAAATGCCATCAACTCCAAATGTTCTCTCCACTCCTTCTTCTCCCCACTTTTTATTCTGAGCAAGATGCCATATGTTCTTTTGGGAGCAGCTGTCCTGGCCATGTCTTCTCCCTGCGTAGTAACAAATCATGAGAAACAACTAACTCTGGATAGAAGAAAATCACAAGTTCATTTGAAACATAAATGCTTATGTTTGATAGGTGTATTGGTCTTGTATGGCAAGGTTTCCGAAGCAGGAGGGTTACAAGGTTGACTCCTGTGAGAAGCTTCCAGCAGCTTCTTCTATGTCCAAGAGAACCAGTGCCAGCTGGTTGAAAGATGGATCCGCTACTGGCCAAACCAAGCCCATCAGCAATGGTGTTAGCACCTCTGGGATAACGTATTTAAGAAGATAAAAAAAACCAACAAAATGCAGCTGGAGAACAGTGGAGTGAGAACCTGTGAGGGGAACAGCTCTACAGACACCAAGGTCTGAGGAAAAGGAGGGGTAGGGGTTGCTCCAGACACCAGAGATGAGATCCCCCTGCAGCCCACAGTGCAGCCATGGAGGAGCAGAAATCCACCTGCAGCCCATTGAGGAGCCAACTCTGGAGCAGGTGGATGTCACTGGAGGAGACTGGGATCACATGGAGACAAATTAATCTGGAGGAGTCTCCTGGTAGGACCTGTGGGCCCATGATAAAAGGAGCCCATTCTGTAACAGATTTATAGCAGGATTTGTGACCCCATGGGGCAACAGTGTTGGAGCAGTTTGTGAAGGACTGCAGCCTGTGAGGAGGACTTACATTAAAGAGTTTCATGGAGAACTGTCTCCCATGAAAGGAACCCCACACTGGAGCAGGGGAGGAGTGTGTGGAGCCCTCCCACTGATAAGGAGGGAGTGGCAGAGACAACACTGACTGAAAGTCCCAGTCTCCATCACCCTGCAAGAAGGAAAGATGTAGACAAAACTGGGAGTGAAGTTGAGCCTGTGAAGAAAGGTGGAGGGAAGGAGGTGGTTTACTACCTAATTTCTTATTTGTGTAATCTGATTTTGTTTGCAATAAAGTGAGATTCTTAATTCGAGTCTGTTTTGTCTGTGACAGTAGTTGGTCAGTGGTGTCTCCCTATCCTTATCTCAACATGAGATTTTCATTTTGTATTCCTCTCCCCCATCCAGCAGAGAAGGGACAGCAGCTTGGCGGGCACCTGGCATTCATACAGGGTCAAACCATCAGAGCGGCATAGCTTGGTTAGTTTGGACTTTGTTATCCCACTAGTGCTAGGAAGCAATGAAGGAAATGAACAAAAAGAAGCATTCTCTGATAATTATTTTAATGAAGAGGTACATATTATTGTCATATCTTTTAAATCTGGGTACATCGAAATGGAAATTTAAGATGGGGAATATATTCTTTGAATTAAATAAATATTTGCATCTTTTAAATTTAAGTCACCTCCTTAAATCTGCACACATGGCCCTAATGATTCAGGCGTATAACAGGCAGAACACATTCCACCATGACAGCTGAGTCACCTTAGGAGGAACGCTCTCCACTGGTTGAAGGGAATACTTCCCCTCTGTGCGGCCACACTGACTACCACATGCAATTTCATGCACCGTCACCGCAGTCTGGAGAGGATCACTGGAGTAGTTAGAGGTCTGGGATGCATGAAGCACAAGGAGAGTCTATTTTGCCCTGTCTTCAGAGGAGAATTCTCAGGGAGAAATCCATTTACCATCTCCCATCATCTAATGAGGGATTAAAAATACAATAGGTTCTTTTCAGAGGCAAAGGACAAAAAAGAAAAGAGGCAACAGTTGCAAGTTGCAAGGGAAATTCCAGACAGTCCTAAGGAAGAAATTCTTCATGTTAAGTCTCCAGCCATTTACATGGCTACACAGAGGAGCAGCAGTGTTCCCAGCAGTGGAGGTATTCAAAACTTAACTGGACAAGACTCTGAACTATTTCAATCCAGATCTGAAACTAGATAACCCCTAAATTACTTCTTCACCCAAATTACTCTATCATTCTGACACCTTAAAAAAAAAAAAAAGGTAGATTTTATCACATTAAACGAAGAGCTCTATTTTTATATATTAAAATTGAGCATCAAGTGCTGCATAAGTCAGTATACAAATATGTCTTTCACAGAATAATGAAAAAGGTCTAGAATCCAGTCTGGTAAACAAGAGAGAGACAAAAGGACACCTCAACAGAGTCCAGAAGATGGGTGACCATTTAGGTTCCTAAATAGTTAGCTAAAATTGGTTAAGTAACCACTGTCCATATGAGAAAAGAAAACAGTCTTCTCTTTCCACACAAATTTCACTTTGGAAAAACACTAGGCAAAGATGAGAGAGCTGAAAAGATCTGAAATATGTATCAGATTTTTGTCACATACCTGTCACATGCTTTAAAATTGCAAACATTTTTATGACTTTGGTCTAGTTCAAAATGTTTGATCTCTAGTGAGTTTGAATTATAAAAAAAATGCCACTATTCCTGCCATTTTTCCTCTGTTTTGAAAAGTAACATTTGATTGTAGATAGCATTTATGTTTCTTGTTGCAAATTAATTAGGATATGTAGGAAATATGTAGCAAATGCTATAGATTATTAATGTTCAAAAGTGCAAGAATTTCTTATGAGCTCCTTAGACAAACTACACAGAGTATTTAATAATTTTCACTTTCTTACTTGGAAATAGTGGCAATTTAAACACAGAAAATTAGATTGCCTGCCAAACTTGAAATGGGCAGGCATAAAAATAAGTTTTTAAATTTGTATATGGTAATTTCAACACATTGCTCTTTGAACTGTGTTTTTCCATAAACTTACTACTTCTGAGAGAAAACAGCTCAGAAAAATACAGACCCAAAATAGAAAGCTGTGCAACTCCAGAAGTAAAAGCTGTATGCGTCAGGAACAGATCATTACACGTAATAAGGCCATAACAAAGTTGATAAGGAGTATACTTGCGCATAAGAAGTAACAATGACTTTCAGATTCTGTGACATGGAAACTCATCAATATGGGAACTCAGCTATAATAAGAATGACAAAAAAACATCCATAGAAGGCTCTAAGAAAAGCAGCATGATAATATGCAGACAAAAGGTACCTAGGCAAAATATATTTTCAGTGCTTTCAAAATATATCTAAATATTTATAAGATTATAAATAGCAAAAATGTCCTAAGTTTAAGCAGAAAGTGAATTTAAAAGCTTTACATATTGTTTTTCCTTCTGAAGTAATTAAAAGTTTTTGATGTTTCTTCAAACATCCTGGCATCTCACACAAAAAGAAGGAGGTTAAGGAACAGATTATTGTACTTTGAAAGCAACCCGCAATCCTACATTACTTTCCTTTTTGTACAAGAACAACCAAGATTCCTAGACTTCTTTTTGCAAAGTGATTTGGTTTTTACCTTAGATTTTTCTCTGTTATTCTTAAAGAATAGGATACATTCTAAATTGTTTGGCTGAAGTAAACTGTACTGTGTATGTTCCAGGTCATGTACAACAATCTTTTCTTAATAATCTTGTTTCTTTAGAGTTTTCCCAGTACTATTTTCTGCACCATGTTTCATGCGACGTTTTTACTGGAGGGTTATGATCATGGCAATGTATTCCTCGTCTTCAGATATACCTAAGCTATTAAAGATACCTGTTACTCAAATAAAGTGCTAGTTTTGCTGCACTAAAAAAAGTAATTCTGCACACACATAAAATCTTAGCTTTCCCTGTAGGGAAATGCAACAGTTTGAGGTGGAAATTACTTTTTCACAATGAAGGCTGACTCATTGTCTAGCAGGCCCTAACTAGGTAAGAAATGAAATCATGACTGCTCAGTGCTCCCTAAACACAAATAGTGCTGCTAAGAACCCAGCTGCAGTTTACTTAAGGCTGCACTGACTTACTACAATTGTACAAATTGTTTACCTCATTTTATTTCACACTGGGAAAGACAGACTTTGTAATGCTTACTATAAACTCATATTTCAGCCAGATTCAAGCTGCATCATGTATTGACTACACATCTTCAGTTTTTTATCCTGAATCACATCATTGTTGCAGGTTGCACAGTGTATGTGTGCCTTAGCACATGCAGTATTCTAGCAGATGTGAGAGTACTTCAAGTAAATTAATCAAAGTGCCTACAGGTGTATGGCTCCCATTAAATCACAAATAGAATGAGTTAGCAGCTTATATTTTACACCACTGCTTGGTTCACTGAACTCCATAGGCCTTTATTTTGTGGACTTGATAACATAGGTGAGAAGGAACCATGAAAAGAGACTAATACAATGGATAGATGAAAATCTGTACTGAAAATGCAGCAGGCCCAAGCTTTTTAGTTTCATTAACTTAGACTTCTAACACAATGGAATTCATCTGTATCTCAGAGTACATTATGCAATCTGGGCACTGCCTCAGTGTGGCTTTCTTCCCTTGGGTAGAATAAGCAGAGATGGATGGCACAACTGAATAAACACATTGCTCTGCCATTAAAAGCACAAAATAAAGGCAGCAAAATAAAGATAGAAGAGCTGGTAAACATTTTTTTTTTTTGGTTTCAGAAAGCTATCTGCAGCTAATTTTGAAAAGAACCTGCTTGACAATTTGAAAAAAAAACATTCTATTACTTATGTTTGAATTCGTACAGCAAAAAGGTGGTGAGCTGAAACGTCACAGAAATAAATTCCCTATTTTGTTTTAAGGCAGAATGGTACCTGGCAATTTTTATGCTTTATGGAACATAAAGAACATAAGAACAATTCTCTGATTTACTAATTTCTCTGATCCTCAGTATTCCATCTTATTCTTAGTCTAATTCTTAGTCTGGTTCTTAAAATGTTTGATATCTAGCAGTGAATCTTATCACCTTCCTGGATTCCCTATTTTGAAACTGATCGTTGTTCTTCTCTTGTAGAGTTTTAATTGACTGTCAGGGCTCCTAGTGCCTCATTAGGCCTAAATCACCTGCCTAGCCTCACCCAGTACCCCTTCCAGTACCCCAGATCCTCTGCCATGTGCTCAAGTTTCCTCTTAAGCTCAGACTTGGCCACCCCAAGTCTGCCTGAGCTTCACTGTAGCTGCACTATATAGCTTCACCTTTCTCCTATCCCCTGCTCTTCCTGAATCTCAGACTGGGTTTCCATGACTGATCATGGATGTAACACTGCCCTACTTTGATCAAAAGTGTTGCTCTCACCATGCTCTGTCTCAGGACGATGTTCCATCAATGAAAGCACTGCCCTGCCAACACTGTGGTCCCCCTCATCTCCTGTCCTCTCTTCTCTCCTGGAGCAGCCTCATAGTTGCTACTTCCTGGCAGCCTTCAGGAGGGCTGAAGCCTGGTCTGAGCTAAAGGCCCTGAACCAGCAGGTGGAAGGTGCTCATGTGAGCGATCCCAGTGAGACTCACAGGGCAAAAGAAGTTTGTTGGGACACTCAGCATCCTCACAGATAGCGAGGTCATATTCCTGATTTGAAGACTACACTTAGGATCATGAAACTTCACTAAAAGCAGACAATGAATTTATTGCCAGCAGGCTAAAATTCTCTGTATACAGGTCCATCTCTATACTGGAAATTCTGAAGGCATCTCTAGACTCCAGACACCCGTAATTTGAAATCAGCTTTATGCATACGGAATGGTGTACCCAAAATTATAAAGCCTTTTGGGACCAAAACTACAATTTGTAAGAGCACCAGGATTAGCCAAAAAAAAACCCATGGCAGTATTTTTCATTAGCAACCTGTGACTAAAGCTGTTATCAGAATGGCCAGTTAGAAACCTTACTTTTGACATTATTAAGACGTGTAATCTGCAGATATTATCAGTTCTCCTTTCTGGTAAAACAAGGGGAACCCACTGCATTTCACCTACTGAACTGCATTTTTTAGCATCAAGCCTCTGTTACCTATCCATGATCTCATTTTTCTTTCTGCCACATCAAGCAGCAGCACACCCTTTAAGTCTGAAAAGGGTGTTTGCAAAGAACATTAAGTATGAACTTTTCAGACTGGATTGAAATTAATTAAAACATTCACACTGAAGCCAGAGGGATTTGCAATGGACAGGTATCCCTTTTTATAGAATGATTATCTTCATGGTTTGCTGGGGGTATATGCAGAAAACACAGGAGAAACAATTCAAAATTCTGCACAACATCTAACATTGACTGGGATTAAGAATTTATAGCACTTCTGCATTTTTTTGTATTATGACTGAATATTCAGGAAGAAAAATGTCATTGAAAGAACCCCTTGAAAGGATAAAAGGTGAAGCAACAGAATCTCTGCAGCATCACTGCACTCAGGAGCCATGGGCTTTCCTATATAGCCATTCAAGTAGCATATTAGAAATATTATCAAAGCAGTATTTTCTGTCATATATAAAAAGGGGACTAGGAGTCATTAGGCATTTTCTGGAGTGGGTGGAGTCAAAAGTCTTAAACTAGTTGAGTCTTTGATGGAGCACACCCAGAAAAACTGTTAACTTCACAGTGATGAAGGGGACATAACACTATCTCTGCCAGCTGCTGAGAACAAATGTGTGACTCTCTTGATTCACGTTGTCATGGGTTGCAGTGCAAAATATAATTAAAGGTGTGTTATACTATCACCATCTGTTGGAACTGGGATTGGGGGGGGGTTGGTGTAACCTTCTGTTAATAGTCCAACAGATAAGGAACCATCAAGAGCAGTTTCTTTATTTCTTGACCCATCCTCCCTCCAGACAGAGATCTTCTGCTAATAGGCCATTAGGTCCAGTTATAAACTTCCATCTTCCCATTGGGAAATGCTCCAGCCAGGGAGGAAAGCCAAGCCCCTCTACCTGGATAAAAATCTGAGACTTGGAACACCAAGTCAGCCTTTTCCACTGGACTCCCAGAGGAAGAACAGGCCCATCCCTCACCACTGGACCTTCAGTGAGGGCTGCACCTTTCTACAGGATCACTGCTTCAACAGAGCCACAACTGCTACTGCAGGACTGCAGCCACCATTGCAAGTAGACTGCTGCCAACACCCTGACCAACAGGGTGTCAGGTTGTATTCTGACTGTCAGTAGTTTTTTTTCCTTTGTATTATTGCATGTAATTTTTTTCCTTTTCTTTTGTGGGTTTTTTTTTTCTTTTTCTAATATATTGTATTTCTGAGTTGGAGTGTCTAACTGGTTTTGCTTTCAAAGGGTTTTCATTAAAAGAAATTGGAATAAAAACATGGGGGGGGGGAAGTCAAAATCAGTAATAGTTGCCTGATAATGACAAAATACCTCCATCTTACTGGGTGTGTCCCTGCTAAAAGGAGTAGTTGTTCATTACAGCAATGTAAACTATGCAGAGGAGATACAGAGTCATATTAATGGTTTCTTCTAACCCCTAAGGTTCAGTATAATATGATAAATCAAACCATTAAGAAAGAGTGTACACAGCAACCTTGTTTAATTTTTCATGTCATTTCCATGTTTCAGAAGGTGGAGCCTACCCTCACTGGTTCAATCCCTAAAAGCCGTACATTCGCCACGAGGTAAGAATTACTTAATATTTTTAACTGCTTAGTTTTATCTTTTGCTAGACTGTGGTCTCAGATGCTGCAAAGGTCAAGAAGGTACCATCCTGACTTGTCTGTGTTCCAAAGCAATTGCCCATGGACTTATGTCTTCCATCTGATTAATCACTATCCCTATTTTCCACTCTGGCTCTTTACTGATATTGCCCTTGAACAGAACCAGTCATGTCTCTTCAGCAGATAATCAAGAACAGAAGCCTGCATAGTGGTACCATGTTCATGAGTGCTTTTTGTTTAACTGAAGATATTGCTGCTATTAGTCACACAGAGAAGCAATGCCACATCAATAACATCTCTTGACAAGGGTATCATACCCTTATCAGCACCTCAAATACACTCACAGAGCATGTTAAAGGACACTACTTGCACTCTCCATTGATTCTAATTCACCCTCATGCTTGGGCACACATTATTTAAAAGTTCTACATTACTAAAAAGGCATTTATAAGCATTTTGATTTTTCTCCTCCTCTGACTTGGCCTATAATTATCACTTTTATGTTATCCAAAAGAAACAGTAAGACCCTCCTTATCCACCCACAGTGGGAGCCCTGGATGACTCAAATCAGATAATATTTTTGGTTCAAAGGCAGAAAATTATCTGCATGCCACCAGTGCCAGCTGACTAATGAAAGAAATTGGTGTTACACTGCAAGGTCTCTTGTGTAGTCTGTGGCTGGAGAATCTGAAGACAGCATGAGAAGAAACAACATACTTGTGTGTATAGAGGTATATATTCAAAACAAGCAAAATAAACAGCACAAATTCCAAATTAAGACCCAGCATACCATACCAGCTGTGGTCTAAAAATAGTTTTCTTTTTCTAGGGGAAAAAAGGAAAATATTTGAATGTCATGAATTTTTAAATTTAATAAGAAAAGAAGATAAATTTTTATTTAATCAGAGAATTAGTTATTGATTATGGTTTACAATCAGCTTTTAAAAAGTATCATATTGTGGTGGCCTCAGGATAGAGGTCATATTAAGTGCTTAGTTCCTTGAATAATCAGCTTACACTGAAAACAGTTTTGTGGATTGTATAGTTACAACATTCAGTGTTTGCACCCCTAGAGCAAGGGACTTCCCCTTTAAAGATATTTTATTTTAACCCAAAATTTCACAGGAATTTTTACCAGTGCATCTTTTCTGCCCACTGCATGTGCTCTTCTGGCATCTCTAGAACTTTCTGTGGTCTACACACAGAGCGATACATAAGCCCTGCATCCTGTGTTATTGTAGCACTCTTAGACCAGCAGGTAACAGGTTTTCCCAATTTTTCCCAACCAGGAAAAATATATTTTTATCCAATAACCACAAATAAAATGGACCTAAAGTACATTATTCTTAATAAAGAATCATCAATATTTGACAGAAAAATTTTCAATTGATAATTTAGTTCCATTTCCTACCCAAGTCCTGGCAGAGACTTTCTCTGTCAACACTCATTTACCACAAGATTTCCACTTTATCAAGTGGTCTTATTCTACAAGAACCTATGCCCTTGAGGAAATACTTAATATAAACAACCCCACAGCAATAAGTAAGATTATTATAGATTTATTACATATCTATACATAAATATATGTTTGTATATATATGGGGAACAGCCTTCACTGGATGTTTTTTAGAAAATACATTTCTGTGTTTTGAATTCCCACAATCTGCTTCTGTACTACATTGGCCATAAAGCTAGGAAATTTTTTCTTTTTAATTAAATAGTGCATCTGCATTTTTTTTTTAAGATTAATCATATGAAAATATGTCACAGCTCTTATACCCCTACAAAAGGGTATAAGAAAAGCTTTTCAGCGCAGGCTGCAAAAATTCTCATGAAAAATTTTTTCTAAGAAAAGGAAAGAATTCACTATAGCTGCTGCATGTGAACTTGGATAATGAAGGTAAACTTACTCTCTCACCATTAGACAAAAGCAATTTTGGCTGATAAAAATCCCTAAAACACCACAGTGTTTATGATTTCTGAGCCCATGTAAGGAGATTTTTTTTCAATATATTACTTCCACCTTAGAATTACTTATTTTACTATGAAGTTCAGTAACTTCTACTCAAATTCTTTCTGCATACTCCAAAGTATAGTTCCCTAAGAAGAGGAAAAAATAGCCAAAAAGCTAAATAATGGCCAGCAATGAACTGACACTATATGCTACAATATCTCCCTAAATAAGCAGAGAAATAAATGATTCAGCAGTTCTACAATTTGGCCTTTAAACAATAGAAAAAACCTCATAATTTTCAGCTAAATACACTTTAAGGTTGTTATCTGGATTTTGTATCTCAGTCCATGCTTGTACAAGCATTTCTAGCCAAATAAGAGAAAATTTACAGAATGAGTGGTTGGAGTATTTTGCTGTTAGTAGTCAAATTCCCTCTCAAATAATAAGTTTTTCACTCCAAGGTGTACATATTCTGAATTTGTATACAATTGTAAAAAAGAAATGCTCATCTTGGCAAAATATTACCTTGATGGGAGTAGAAGGGCTCACAGAGGAGGGAGATTTATTAAGTGCTACATAGTTTTTATATCAGTTTTCTCTTATTTCAATAGAATGATATAATAATGAAGGTGTGAATGGACTTTGGAGATCTATTCCTGCTGCCAGAATGAAGGCTATCCTCAAAATTAATCAGGTTGCCCAGAGCCATGTCTAGGGAAATTTTGAACATCTCCAAGGACCAAGGTGTTAAAACATGCCTGCGCACCAACTTTGCTACTTTACCACTGGCAGAATGAAGATAGAATTTCTTGCTTCTGTCTTATTGAAATTTCCATTCTATTTCCCAATTCCATCATCTTAACAATCACTCATTAGATGATAGAGGCAGCAATTAGCTTTCCCTCTCTTCTTTTGGCCTCTCTTCTATTCCAAGTTGAGCAAGTTCACAGCCTCTCCTTATGCTTCGTGTGCCCCATCCATGAGACTGTGGATCTGTCAGGGCCTTTCTTCACTGGCTGGAATATTTCTTTTTTTTTTTCTAGTCATTTGTTTCTGAAACACTGTACCTGAAGCAAGCATATGGGAAGTCTAGAAGATTTAGGAAAAATTTTATTCCTATCTTTTGCACAACATCCCCTTAAACACCAAGTGGGATGTTACCAAACTACAGGTCAGACCCTTGAGTTCCTCATACTTCAGCATATATACACAGTAACATGACTCTTTGGGGATTTATATGAGGAAAAACTAATTTAGAGAGCTGTCAATATATTGAAAGAAGTTGCTTTGCAAGAGTTTCCCACATACTGGAAAATGTATTTTCTTCCTTTGGACTACAGAGCCGACAGTCATCATGNCCATGAAATTATGGTTGAAAGTGAACGGAAACATTTAAAATTATGAGGAAAATGGTAAGTAACATTTAAAATTTTTCATGCTATGTGGAGCAAAAACAACATACAGGAGGCAATTCAGTCATTTTTCTAAGCAAAAGGGTGAGCTAGGTATGAGAAATAACCATTATTCAGCGGTAATGAATTTCAATCCTGGCTGGAGATCTGAAAGACATTTTCTGAATTTTCACAAAATTATTAGGCCACTCATATTTTCTAAAGCAACTGATAGTCCGAGCAATGACTTATACGTAGAAGAGAAAATCACTCTCAATGCGTTACTCTTGAATAGTCTCTTAGTCACTTCAGTCAAAAGTGTCTCAGAGCAATACTCAGTATTTTCTTTTTAGCACTTTTAGTCAGTTGTTCCGGATTCATAATCACTACAATGCTATTTTACAGCAGAAAAAAACCTTTATTTTTTAACCATTTAACAAATGTGAACGGAACTAGAATTTCCAGGAGTTTTCTTGTTTCTACAAAGGAAGTTAGCACAAAACAAGCAGCACTCCACANTCATTTGTTTCTGAAACACTGTACCTGAAGCAAGCATATGGGAAGTCTAGAAGATTTAGGAAAAATTTTATTCCTATCTTTTGCACAACATCCCCTTAAACACCAAGTGGGATGTTACCAAACTACAGGTCAGACCCTTGAGTTCCTCATACTTCAGCATATATACACAGTAACATGACTCTTTGGGGATTTATATGAGGAAAAACTAATTTAGAGAGCTGTCAATATATTGAAAGAAGTTGCTTTGCAAGAGTTTCCCACATACTGGAAAATGTATTTTCTTCCTTTGGACTACAGAGCCGACAGTCATCATGCTCATTTGTTACTACAATGCAGAAATTAGCAAGTCATTTCTCCAGTAAAAATTTGTTCTTCTGAGAAATTACTTATTTCCTAGAAAGAAACAGTTTTCCCATCTGCTAAGATTAAGCAGAATGGCAGCAGTGTGACATTCTACTTTATCATTTTGAACAACTGGTTATATTTTTTTGCGTGACCACATGAATGACAAACATTTGCTAAAGACAGAAAAGAAATCCTGAAACCAATTTTGTGACTTCTGGTAGTTATCTGCCATGAAATTATGGTTGAAAGTGAACGGAAACATTTAAAATTATGAGGAAAATGGTAAGTAACATTTAAAATTTTTCATGCTATGTGGAGCAAAAACAACATACAGGAGGCAATTCAGTCATTTTTCTAAGCAAAAGGGTGAGCTAGGTATGAGAAATAACCATTATTCAGCGGTAATGAATTTCAATCCTGGCTGGAGATCTGAAAGACATTTTCTGAATTTTCACAAAATTATTAGGCCACTCATATTTTCTAAAGCAACTGATAGTCCGAGCAATGACTTATACGTAGA
>VZTB01017184.1:90632-116653 GCA_013397245.1 Thryothorus ludovicianus | reverse complement strand
AGATAAAAGGTTTAAAAAAGGGTGTCATAGGTAAAAATTCATTCAACATTACATTCATTGCTGTTGAGAAGAGTGCAAAAGAAAGTAAGATACTTAAGGAAATTTAAGTCTTTAAAAGAATTGGGGTCTATATTTCATAATTCTAATGTAAGCAACTCAAAAAAATAGAATTAAAAGAAGTCTTGAGACTAGTGGAAGCTCTTTGGAAGGTATTTGGCATTTCAATGAACAGTGTTATAATTGTAATCTGAGACCCAAAACTGGAGCAAAGGCTATTAAGGACCTGGTTTAGAGTTAATATTTTTTTTTTTTTTCAGAGATAAAAAAAATTATATCAACTCTTCATCATACATTCAGAAGAAAAAGAAAATTAAGCAACTAGAGATCTAGCAGCAAAAACACATTAAACAGCCACAAATAATATCTCTATATTTTGCTAGAACCTACAAAGAACAAGTGGAACCATCAAAGAAGAAACAAAATAGAAACGTGTCTTTTATAGTGAAGAAGATCTTCAATGGGTAAATGCTGAAGCTGTAGCTTAATCTAATGAGATTTTTCTAGACATAAATGGAATTCTTAGTGTGCTTAAAATGGATCCTAACAAACTGGATATGGAAATGTCAAAAAATTTGAGTATAAGTAGAGTTCAGATGACCCAGTAAGGATATTATTCTGTCTCAAAATACTAAAAAAAATTGTAGAATAAATGTGTCAAAACAAAATTAAGAAGTTTATGCTTCCCAGAAAAATTCTCAGTAGGAATTAGTAAAGAAATTATTTATCATGGTGAGGTGGTCAGAATACATAGCTTTATTGCAGTACTTAAAATATATGTACATTTCTTACAAATATTTATTGAAGTTGTTGAAAAGAAAATTTTATATTCAAATGGAGATTTTGAGGAGAACAAACTATTGTCTTTCCTCTGTATTTTTTGTCTATTTGTATATTTGAAAGCAGAATCAAAATTTAATCATTTTGAATACAAAATTTTTTAAAATGGACTTTTTTAAAATTTTGCTGTTTATGGTTGATTAAGTACTTATTTTTCTTATTTAAAGAAAGAAGTTCTATTTAAAATACCAAACCAGATGAAGAATTCTGGTTAGGTAAAATCTCTTCAGAAGCTTATATTGTCTAATATTAATTATACTGCTTAATATGAAATATATTATACTTTTAATGCAACAATAAAACTGTAAACCAGAGACTTCAAAAACCATAAAAAAAGATTCCCTTCAATCTGGAAGACTAGTGACTGATTAAAGCTTGGACAGATGCACATGGATGGTTCTGGATAGATGCATGCCGTTATACAGTGTTTTTTAAGTCCCCTAAACCAACTTGGCATAAATCAGCTTGATTTCAGTAGCCAAATAAACAATATTAGCATGAGCAGGTCAATATATTTGAGGTCACAGGCTTTAGCTGCTGCAGACTGTCAGATGTTCACCCTGCTGGCACAACAAAGCAGCCAAACATAGGAAGCCATGTCCTGAATATAGTATTTTAACAGATCTAAGCCTAAGTTAACATTCCTTGCCTCTTAGCAAAGCCTGTCAGCCTGAATACAGTGACAGTGTCATTATTTTTAGTATATTCATAGCACTACTTCTAGCAATTGCTGAAGACATTTTGTCAAATGCAGTTTATGTCATTCATTCTTGCTTATAGGCACCATTAATGAGAAGGAGGCTGATGCAAAGCACATAAACATAATATGCATTCATGTAATATTTTTCATTTCATATCATGAACAATACTAAGTCTTCAGAAGAATCACACTGAATTAGATAATATCAATACAAAGTAAAACTGAGACAATTAAATCACAGAAAAGTCTGAGGTAATGGAGAAAATCAATGGCAGAGAAAGTCAGGAGTTTGGAACTTCGAATTTGAATAAACAATCCCTCAGCAGCAGTGGAGGTGGTTCTGTTAGGATGATTTTATGAAATTTCTTCACTGCAAAAGTTGTGAGACACAGTAATAGGGTGCCCAGAGAAGTTGTGAATGCCCCAGTATTAGGAGTGTTCCAGGCCATGTTGAATGGGGCTTTGAGCAGCCTGGTTGAGTGGACATGGAAGAAGGGTAAGAACTAGATGACATTTAAGGTGTCCCTTCCAACCCAAACCTTTCTATGATTCTATGGATCATTTTGCAAGACAGGATGATGTTTTAAAAACATCAAAATAAAAGAAAGGTCTGTTAGGTAGAATCACTTTACTTTAAAGGTCAAACACAAGGACAGCAGGCAATCTCTCAACAGAAAAGAAAGGTTATTGAATAATAATGTTGTGAATACAAAGTACAAGCTCTGTTATAATGGCAGTTATATCAGAGCAGTAGATGAGGCATGGAAAAGGATGTTATAGAGTCTGAACAGAAGAATATTTAGTAGTTTCTGGCAACAAAGAAAAACATGGTTTTCCAAGGTGACCCCAGGATCCATGGCAACATGGGCAGCTCGGTCTCTATGTGATGTAATTCTATATGGACAGACAATAATATGAGCATATCTGCCACATTCAGACTGGTGAAAGGACAGACCTCAGCTTTCAGAGTTGCAGCACATATAGAGACAATAATGCAATACATAGAGGTAGATCTGATGTGTACAGTGTTGGTTTGTTCTTCTGTGCACACTCTATGCATTCAAAGACCCATTCAAAGACCTTGTGTCTGATTGTTGCTACAGACTGCAAAGCAAAAGAGTCTCTTTTCTCAGTTTAGCATGCACTCTGCCCTCTTAAACATGCAGAAAAAGATTCTTTCATATTTACTAAATGTTTGCTTATTCATGGTTGTCCTGCTAGCAAATATTGTGGCAACTAATTGTCGCCCTGATTTTTCAGGCTTTTCTTAGTGCAGTTTCTAACTGGTTGTTTTCACTGTAGCTAGCTTCTTTCTCACACTTGCAAGTGTCTTTATCAATAGTCCGTTTGATAAGATGAAGTTGTTTTTCATACTTTTCTTGTGAGGAAACAACTGATGGACAATTGTCTTTACCAATGGGATAGGAGAGGTGTCAGCCTTCTTCTCCAATCCCTGGTCTTTGTGGACATGCTATATAACCTGGAGTCAGATGTTTAATAAATACTTTCTTCTCACTTTCTCAAGAGAGTGTGTGTGTCCTGTGTGTCCGTGCGTCCCGCACAGCGACAACTAATTTCAATGAAGGCAATACTTCTAAAACTATTATTTTCAGTAAGTAGAAAAAATAGCATCATACAATCAATGATTAGTTTGGATTGTAAGGGACATTTAAAAATAATCTAGTCTTACATCCCTGCAGGGATATCTTCAACTAGACCAGGTTTCTCAAGAGCCCTGTCAACCCTGAATGTTTCCAGCTATGGGGCATCTACTACCTCTCTGGGAAAAGTGTTCCAGCATTTTACCTCTCTCATTTTAAAAATTTTCCTTACATCTAATCTGAATCTATTCTCTTTTAGTTTAAAACCATTATCCTTTGGCCTATCACTACAGGCTCTGCTAAAAAAAGTCTGTCCCTGTCTTTCTTACAGGCACCCTTTAAATATTGAAAGGCTGCAATGAGGTCTCCCTGAAACCTTCTCTTCTCCACTCCCAACTGTCTCAGCTTCTCCTCATAGAAGAGGGATTCCAATCCTCTTAGCATTCTTGCGGTCCTGGTCTTAGGTTTTAGCTTTTATATTTTAGATCCTCTGCTGTTTTAAAGGGTACTTTTAGGTTTCATATTAAGTACTAATGAGTTCTCTTCACAGAATAGATAGACAAAACAATTCCTTCTCTAGCTTGATACCAAGGGCAACTTTCAGGCCCAATAACAAAAACAACGGTGAAGTGAGAAGAAAAAAACAAGGAGGATGGAATTTCATAACCTGAAGCTATGGTTGGATAATTGTTCCTAATATGCAAATGGACCAGAACTTATAAAGGTGTGAGACCTCATGATTGGGTGTCTATTTTGTGACCATTCTGAGGCATCTTGGGTGTGGTCCAGCTGGACTCTTGTGCAGCCCAGGTGTACCCAGGGAGGCCTTTTAACAAATATCTACTTTATCCTCTTGCTCTGTCTAGTCTCTGTTCCAGGTCAGCCTCCAGAAGGCATCAGTTCTCCTCTAGACACACTCCAAGAGGCCCAAGAGGCCTTTCCAGTACTGAGGACTCACGGGCTGGATATGATACTCAAGGTGGAGTCTCACAGGAGCAGAGTAGAGACCTGCTAATTTCCTTCAAACTGCTGGTCACACTCCTTTTTATGTATCCCAAGCATAATAACAATGTTCTCATGCCTTTGCTATAAAAATAGAGAAACCTTTTTTTGACTTATTTATTCATAAGGTTTTGTTACTATCTACTTCTATTTCTTTAAAGTTTTATTTTACATATTAGTTAAAAATGAGTCAGAGAGTTTATGTTTGAAATTCTTATTGAGCTGCAAACAGTTGTTAAGCTTTTAGATTTTTTTTTTTCACTGAAGAAGAGTAGACATCCGAATGCAGAGGATGAATTCACCCACCACAATGGTACAAGACAGAAAATAAATCCCCAAAAGATTCTTCAGGACTCAGCCCTAATAGATGCTTCAGGACGCACGTGTTCAAGCAAAATTAATTAAGGTTGAGTTGCGTAATCTGACCAAAATCATAAACACCTTAAAAATTATTTTTCAACATATGATGTTATCTATTAAATTATGTATCTTATATATAGATGGTAAATACCTTTAAAGTTATTGTTAAAGTGAGCCCGAAGGCAGATTTTATAAGTGATTGACAGACAAATATCTGTACATCTGGAAAAAATATACATTCACTTTTTAATTATTTTGCATTTACTACTGGTGCAAATTTATTATTTTCTTTATTTGACTTTTTGATTATGTTTATATATTATTCTTTTATTTAATGAGATGTTTTCCTTCACATAGCTTCTTTGCTACACAAACCAAACTCAATTCTTCCTCAGCTCAGCCACAACCCAAATATATTTTAACTTGGATTTAAGAAAAACAAGTAGTTGATTCAGAATGTGTCAAAAAGGAAAGATATTTTTTCCTATTTGGATCAGTCCTAAAATGTATTCATTCATTACGCATACTATAAATATAAAAGAGGAACCCAGAAGTAGTAGGGACAGAATTAAATTGCAAGGTGCCATGTGTGGTTCTGTTTATAGCTGCATTCATATTGATTACATATATTTTTATAGCAGACCTCATTTAACTGTATAGGTTAAGAAGATGGCAATTAGGTGTCTGCTGTTTTTCTTTATGATGCTATGAGAATCCAGGGTACTAAAGTTTTCAAAGAATTCTTTCCATTCTGTTACCCTTTTATTCTTCAGATTAGATGCTACACATTTCTGATTCATTCCATTCATAGCAGTTGAAAAGTGTATGCGAGCTTTTGTGTGTTTTTCCCTAGCATTTATAATATAACTAAAAATGTGCTCATATTAATGGATAATTTAAAAAAAAAAAAAAGAGAAATTTTTGAGAGTGTTTACCATAAGTTTCTTTTTCCCCCTAAATAATGCAGATCCAGCAGTACAGTATCACAGTTCTTAGATAAACTGATTAGTAAACTTAATACCTCACTCATGATGAGGACTGAGCCAGAGGAGAACCTTGTCTGCTTCCACATGTTCTATTTGAAGCTGAGCTTGAAAGATTTAAAGAGCCTCTATTGCTTGTCTCCTCATTGAAAATAATCAGTACAAGTATTTTTCTTTGTCACTTGTATTCATCAAGTCCACTTTTGCTGTCAGCTCAGATGTCAGCACCATCTTAGAGATGTGTCAAATCCACGTGTATAACCTACACTGCTTGCTTGAAGCAGTGTAACTTATAAAGCCATAAAAAGATAACATCCAGAGGGAAAGACAGCAAAGAGATTTTAAGAGATTCAGATAATAGTAGCATTTCCAATTCAGCTGGAAGATTGTGTGTGTCTTTTCGTATGTGTGTGTGTGTTTTTGTGAGCACACAAATATTCAATGACATTTATTTCTGCACTATCTATACCACAAAAACATGAATTAAAAGCAGTGCTGAAACAAATATTCCATAGGAATATAGATCGGAAGAAAAATGGCCTAGGTCTGTGAAGTCCACTAGGAGAATTTTTTCTCTAATTTATCTAGGAAACACTCAAATACCAAATCATATGTGTTATAGAGAATTCAGGAGCATGTGAAAGCATATTTTGTTTCCTAATTGCACATATCTCTTGGAAAGGTCTGCACCTTTTATTAAGAAGATTTTTAAGATATGTTAAGAAATAAATTTTTTCAATGCCTCAGTCAAGACTGTGACTCTAAGTATGCATATATATTGCTCATATCTCAGTCCCTCTGGGTTTTAATCATTTGTCTCAGCAAATAAAACAGTGTTAGGGGGTATTCTGAGCCCTAAAACTCTCCTTTTCCATAGGTTTATGTATTTTATGCATATATATTCTGTAGATACAGGTTTGGGGGATTTGGGGTTATTTTCCACATTGCCAGCAGTGAACTTTGAACCTACTGGAAGTATTGTACTTAAAAGCCCAGCTTCTGTTTCTTATGATGTATTTTATGTTTTGGCATTGACATCAAGAGTGGATTCTAACATGCATATTTTCTCCATGGAAAAGGTGAAAAGTTTTGAATGTTTTCTTTCCCTCAGTCTTTATTTGTGAGATCAGTCTTTGGGAATCACAGGTCACAGAAACCAAGGGGAAGTGCTGGAGCAGAAAAGGTGTACAATTGCTGGAAGATGATTTTCCCTGATATCCCATCTAAATCTCCCCTTGTACAATTTGAGGCTATTTTTCTCCTAAGTCTCTTTTACTCCAAGCTAAACAGCACCAGCTCCCTCCACAGCCTTCATCACCTGTGTTACCCTTCTCTGGAGATACTCCAGCACCTCAAGATTCATCTTTTGGTGAGGGATCCAGAACTGAACACATGAGTTCAGGTGAAGCATCAACACCTCAAATATGCTCTGCTAAGTCTTGCTGGCCACACTGCTGCTGATACAGGCCAGGATGCCACTGGCCTTCTTGTCCACCTGGGCACAGCTGGCTCATGATCAGCAGTTTTCTACCAGCCCCCCAGGCCCTTTTCTGCTGGCAGCTTTCCAGCCTCTCTTCCCCAGGTGCTGCAGAGGGTTGTTGTAACTGAACTGCAGGATTTAGAACTTTGCCTCATTGAACATCATGCAATTGGCCTCAGCCAATTTATCCAGCCTGTCCAGATCCCTCTGTAGTGTCTTCCTACCCTCCAGCAGACAAACATTCCTGCCCAGCTCATCTGCAAATTGACAGACAGTGCACCTGATCCTCTCTTCCAGGTCATTGATAAATATACTAAACAGGACTTGCCAAAGTGATGTCCACTTTTCTCATTAAAACGAAAGTCGAGCAAGGAAGATACCCTGAAGATTAAATCAACGCCTAACATGCAATACTCTAAATGACAGGTGTACCTGTAGTTTTGTAAGGATTTTCTCTGTAAAAAGCTGCTTTATTTTTTGATACTGTGCCTTTGCACATTGTGTTTCACAGAGTCTGATGTAAAGTACTGAGAAGCTGTTTTTGTAATGGGTAGGCAGCTGGAAGCAGACAAGGGAAACAACAGGCTACTTTCAACACTGCAGAATATTAATTCATCCTGGTTAGTCACACCTTAACAAGACACCAAGTGAATGGAAAAATATTCAAAGATACATCAGAACTGGTCAAATAAAAGCATTACCAAAGCACTATGAACCATAACAGATGTGCTAATATCTTGCATGTATTTGTCTCCTCACAAGTTTGTACTAATGAGGCATCTATTCTGAACTGTGTTTTATTTTATGATTTACAGCATTTCAATAGAAGCTTGTGCACGGCTTATGATAAGAAATGGGCAGTAAACAAGTTAACAGCCAACAGGTTAACAGGTTGAGGAGCACTAAAAACAGGAATCAGTTCTTCATTGTGAACAGTAGGAATTAAAAAAAAAAAAAAAGTAAATAAATATAAAAACTCAAACGAGTAAGAAAAAAGGTCTAAGCCAGTAGCAAGACATGGATACATGCACACGACAAGAGATTACATAAATTAACAAATAGTGAACTCAATAGAGACAAAACTAATTGTAGACTAAGTACAACCCTCAAAAAGTCTGCACATAAATTTCCTATCTCATTTCTATGGAGATAAATTTAGGGCCAGGTTCTAAGACCATATTTAAAAGGTCAGAGGAAGCATAAATACCTATCATCTCTTCCTCTGACTTCATCCTTACATTCTTGTTTTATTAGTTCCCCCTTGGCTCTTCTAGCCTTGAGGTGAATCATGATATAAGGCAAAATAAATGTTTTTCTCTTTCTGTCTCCTACTATTGATTCTTTCCCTGAAGGTAAAGGCAATATAAATTAACTTTTTCAGGAGGCTTTCATTGGGAAAGCAAAGACTTCAAAAAATCCACTCACCATTTTTGCTGATGTAGAGTGTAAGGAACATGCACAAAAGCTCTAAAATCAGTGTAACTGCTGTTATACTGTTACGATGTAGCTAAACCAAAGTAAGGACTTATATCTGTCCTCTAACTAGCCTTAGCAGATGGATCAAAGAATGTGTAGGCTTATGTAAAAATCTGCCTATTAGTCCTGAAAATATCCACTTTGGAACTCCCTGCTGCAAGATCTTATTCCATCTCACTAAAATATTTTTCTCATTATCGTTAACAGTCCTTGTTCTGCAGTCTCCTCCTTACATTAAGTCCATTGCGAGTTTTGCTGATGGTCTGACTTCTATTCCTCCACAAATTTTGAATTTTTCACTCACTCATGCAACATTTAGGTTTCCAGATCTGATGCACAAATATCTTGACAGGGAAGGACATGAAATGAAATGAGTTCCCATTCCACCAAATTACTGCTGCAGTGCAAGGGCATTTTGAATTTCTCCTCATATTTTGGAGTAACAGATCATGCTCAATTAACTGTAAATAACAATAAAAGAGGAATTTATTTTTTTTCCCAAAGGATGTACATTAGATTAATTTGCTGCATTAAATCATTGCTTGTGAGATACAGACTAATACAACACCGGATGATGAGAATGATGCAGTAGAACCTCTTTCACTTTTAGGCCAAAAACAATTTTCAAAGACAGGAAAAACTCCTTGACATGGTTTACCCACATCTGTTAAAACAGATGTTGAAATTGAACTTCTCCTGAATTCTCAGATTCTGGCCATTCATCAAGAAGTTTCTCTGATTATTTTCTGGAACAATAACAAATGTGTCCTTAGCACCAAACACACCCTTGATTATGGGGCTGTTCCTCACTCTTGGAAAATTTTCATGGCCTGAACTTGATCTTACCAGTTGGATTTGGCAGGTCAAAAGAAATTGGTTAAAGGTTTTTTTGACAAAAATCAGAAACACAATGAGGATGTGTATTCAGTTTGCTTTGAGTCCAGTAATACAGATTCAGATATTATTTCAGTGTGAAAAAAACAAAAACCTGAAAAGGCTTTGGAAATTCTGTGTTTTGGAAGATATGTCCTAAACTCTCTTTGTCTGCTCAAAGACAGCAAATGTCATCCACACCATTCTGATTAGGCCATCACATTTGCCTTGTTGGGGTACCAGTAAATGTTTCTTTTGACATCCAGCTATCACTCCAACATTTTAAGAATTATGCACATTATACTGAATTTCTGTTTTCTTTGTTATTCTTAAGGTCATTCTGACAAATTACAGTAACTTGGAAAGTAGGGCTGCTAATATACATGACTGTTTTAAGCTAATGTTGAAATGGTGAAAATCTACATAATTTTTCACCTAAATGTTACTAAGTGTGCCTTAGACAAAGCAGGGACTCTGCTTGATTAATACGGTAAAAATGAATGGTAAATCAAGAATCACAGAATTACTTATGTTGGAAAACAGTTGTAGAGTCATTGACTCCAATCATTGACCTGAAACTGCCAAGTCCACATTACATGATGCAACAGGTCTCATCCTATAGATCCAGCCTGTCCATATCCCTCTGTAGAGTCTTTCTTTCCTAAAGGAGATTGACACTCTTGCTCAGCTGCGTGTCATCTGTGAAATAACTGAGTGTGCATTCTATCCCTTCACCCAGATGATTGATAGTCATTAAACAGGACTGGTGTTGCAGCCCGTGTTTGTTTTAATTCATGGATTGGTAAAGGTCCTATTGTTAGTGGTTCATTCCTATGTGGGCCTGTGTTTTCCCAAGGTGGTTTATCCCTGAATTGTATCCACCTCCAAAGCTGCCCTCTACAGCACTCCCCATCCTTTGTGCTACTTCCTTCCCGCCTGTCATAGTCACCCTGCCCCCTGTTCTTGAACCTTCCTTGTCAGTCCCACCTTGGGCCAATCCCTGGTTGCTCCACCCCTTTGGAATTCCCCTATTCCTCCATGCCCCATTGCACTATGCACCTTCTCCTTCCCCCAGTTGGCCCCAGGGAAGTGTTGTAATCCCTTCACTCCTCCCCTAAGGATTCCCCATTGGCTGTTTGCACCCACCCACAGATTTGTTACAGTATTAAATCCCATGCATGGGCGTTCAGTGTTGTTTTTGCTTCTGATGCTTTCTGCTTTGGTAAATGTCCTGTTGGAACCTCTGCATCAGAGAGCCTCCTCCTTCTCCTTTACCAAACCCTGACCGTGGTGAGAGACCTTCCTCTGTAGAGTAAGTGGCTCTAAAGGTTCTGCCATTGGTACAACCCCATACCACAGCAGTTCCCCACTCCTGGCATGGCACAGGAGAATTTAACTGAGCTAGCTCAGGCTCCAGTAGGCTGTGTCAGGCTGGTCTCAGTCCTGAGCCCTGGGGAACACCACTTGTGACCAGCCACCAGCTGGATGTACCTCCATTCACCATCACTGTCTCAGCCCAGCTGTCCATCCAAGTTTCTACCCAGCAATGAGCACACATAACTGAGTTATCAGCAGCCATTTTTTTGGGGAGGGTGCCATCAGAAATGATGCTAAGGTTGTTACTAATTTCCAGATAAAGATGCACAAATCCAGGTGATGATGTCAGAACAGTAAAAAAAATAGGGGACCATAAAGAATAATTTTTTTATATATTAAATACATATATAGCTCTGTAGTTTCTTGACTGACAGAACAATTCCAGATACTGCAAAATTCTAGAAAACTACGGCTTCTGAAACTTCACAGATTCTTAGTCATCTGACTGGCACAAAATTCTAGCTGGCACAAAATAAACTTGGGGTTTCTAAAACCTCCAATGCAACTAGTCCTCTTCTTCTGAAATGGCAATACAAAAAATAAAATATTGAGTGCTGGGGGTCTCAGAAACCCAGATATCATACCTGTTTTGAAAGTGAAACTGGAGTTTTCATTAGAACTGTTTTTTCAGTGTCATTAGATTCTTGGCTCTTTACCATGAATGACTGGATTATCACACCTTTGTCTGTTTACACTTCTGGCCATGGACTTAACTGTCTGAACCAGTTTTTGCTGTGGTTCCCTCAGACTGACAAACCATGAAATCTATATAACATGGAGTATCCTGTAACATGCAGTAGTATCCTGTATGTAACAGAAAATATTTTAATTATCGTAAGAAAGCTGAATGTGCTGCTCCTTACCAGTGTAGAGAGGAAGAAAATAATTCTTCCAAACTTTGTATTCGATTGCTTGAATAAAATTTGTAATGTTTAATCATTTTCTATTGGCATGAAAAGAGACATCTATAAAGAGATAATTCACATTAGTTTTATAGTCAGATTAATTCTTCTTGATTTTCTGATAAAAGCCAAATGAGTTTTCACAAAGGGTTTTAAAGTTTTTTCCCTATTAGTAGTAATCTTATTTATGTTTAATAATATTACACATTGTTTTAACAAAAGTTGTTTTGCATAAAAATTATAAAACACAATTTAATATAATTTAATACAATTACACACAGTAATGACAAGCTTCACCAGGAAGATGTGATATCTCTGCACGAGGAGCACCTACAGAAAATTTAGTTTAGCATATCATCTCCTTATGCCTAAGGTAACACCTGTTTTACCTGGCAATTACTTCAATATAAACAAAATTATGTAATGTTCTGGAAAGGCTTAATATTCCAGTCAGAAAATAATTCTAAACCTTAGAACAGATTTGTGAAACCTTTAAGTGCTCTGCAGCATTAGATGGACTGTGATGATGGCCTCAAACTTGGGACCATGTGCCCTTCTGTCCCACAGATGTCAGTTTTTCATGAGGCTGCAAAAAAACAAAGCAAATCCTGCCTTTAATCTTGCATAAGAGGTTTCCTGTCAACTGAGCTCCCTTTATCAATACACCCCGAGGTAGAATGCTCTGTTAAAAAAAGGGACAGATCTGTAGGATGCCACAGTAAAAGTAGGTTAAGGAGCACATACATAAGCTAGAAAGAATTTCAGAAAGACAGTATAATGGTTGTCACATCTGACTTTTGTTCTTACACTCTCAGTGAATTACACAGGCCACCACAGAACTCAGCTGCTGGTTTGACGCAAGCAGTTCATCATAAGTTGTTCAAAGGACTTTTTCTATCTTCTCTTCCAAAAGCAACTTCAAAGCTACTACTCTTCTGCCTGTGCTGGTTTAGCAGTCTTCCCAAAAGTTACTTTTTTCCCACTGGATGCAAAGAGCATTTTATTGAATTGCATATATGCTATTCTTTTTTCTTCTTTCACATTAAAAAACTTCCTTTAACAAACCCACCAAAACCATTCAAGGTAAGATTGCAGAAGACCAGGCTTGCTTGCTTGTCATTTGGCGGGGGTGTTTAAGGTTTTGCAAAGATTTTGCAAAGCATGAAGTCTTGGTTCTGCAATGACTTTAATTCATATTTTACAACTTCTGTTTTTCATTAATGAAATTTTGCTGGCTGTTATTTCTGCTATCCCTTTCTTCCTAATTAATTTATGCAATTTCCATGTCTATACCTATGACGTTTTCTTAATTATTTAGAGTTTTCATTTCCTCTTTCTTTATCCAATATCATCTCCAGATTCCCTTTTTTCAATGTTTCTGTGGGGTTTTTTGTGAAATAATGATATATAATTTGACGTTTTTCCCAAATGTTATCGTAGTTTTTTCACACATAGCAACACTGTTGCACAGCATTTTTTGACCCAAACTTTGACTTTTGCCACAGTCCAAAACAAAAGTAAATAAACTACTTTCATCTATTATGTCAAGATATGATATATATTTTATATATGTTTTTAAGTCAGAAGTTAACTTGTTGATTTCTGTATAGTTATGTTAACCCTGCTAAGGATTTCTATTTTTTTTCCACAGTCCAGTGTGATCATTGGAAGACCAAGCATGTGTATATTGAAATGGGTGAATTTCTAAGCTTTTTACTCCTGTCAATCTGACAAACATCTTAACCTATAAACATTCTTGCTACATTTTGTCTGCCAGTCTGACCCTCATACAGAACACCTGAGTAATATTTTTTTATTATATTTAAAAATTTACCAATAACATTATATTAACTTTTATAAAAACGGTAACATATTTTTGCAGGGATATTTGTTTGTTTATTTACTTATATATTTATTTATTAAATAATGGAATTTTTCACACTAAAACAACAGATGTTTTTCTAACTTTCCAGGCACATTCCTGTTTTTATCAATTCTCTTTTGTAAATGGAAATGAGGTAATATGTATTTCTTTCATACTTTTTTGATTATTTGTTTGTTTGGATTGCATTTGTTTGGGATTTTTAAAAATTGCAATATGTATTCATGCATCTTAAAGAGAAATAAGTTTTACTGATATCTCGCAAGTATCTAATAGGGCCTCAGTGATTTAAAGAAATGGTTGTGGACTTAAGGGAAGAAAGATATGCTTGTGAGTTCTGCTGTTCTACCTAGTATCTGTCAGAGATATAGAAGAGTAGCGAATAGAGTTTTAGCATTGGGAATGGGAGACAGAATAGTGAGATGAAATTAGAAGAATCACCTGGAAGAACCTACTAGCAATAGTATTGCCAAAGTAACCCAGCAAGATGTCAGTCTGCTTTGCCACCAGATCTCCTTTAAAACCTCTGAAAACAATTCTCAGATAAAGATGAAAACTGAGAAGTATGTGTGCAGTTCTACCTCTCCTAGGTATCTAGCCAATATTAATATTAATGAGACATGAATTGGAATGCATAAAGTAATTTAAAATTCTCCTGATTTCAGAAAGCGTTGTGACTCTTCATCACTTTCAACTGAGCCCTTTGCACCTTCACTGTTTAATATGTTAATTTTATTAAAATATCTTTATTGTATTAGTCTTTATTCAACATTGCACTAACACGTTCATTTAAATAGTTTTGTGATTATATAACATATCTCTCCCTTCAAATATTGGCTCATGAACTTTGATATTTTGTTGACATTCAAATAGCAACTCTGAATTGCTAATCTCACTCTAATAAAAGGTGAATTTGGTCAGAGTTTTGAACTATTTTTGGGATAAGATTTAAATTAGTTAAATTTCACGAAGGAGAAAATTTTTGTCTGTCACAATAGCATCTACCTTCTACTTTAGTTTATGATGAAACACATTGTTGCATATAAGTCTTAAAGGTATTTAACAGGCATTTTTTTTCCTAGTTGCATTGGTTGAAGACAAATTTTAAGAGGTGATTGCATCAACATGAGTTACCATCTCTTTCCACAAATAAAAAATTATGTCCAGCAAGGTGGTCTTATGGCAAAGCATGTTGAGAGCCTACTGAGTTACTTTGGCAATATTATTCCTAGTATGTTCAGGTGGGGATCTTTTCCTGGGGTGACACATCTTGACTGCCAGACTTTGTTCTGGACTCTCAAATATAACACAGATATGAATATTCCTGTGACAGGCCACAAAGTTGAATAGCAGCAGAAGCATCTGTTGGTACAAAGGGAAGCTGAAGGTGATGGGACTATTCAAACCAGAGAAGGGAAAGAAGACAGAAGGAATCTTATAAATATTTATAACTGATAAAGAAGATGGAGATATTTTTCTCTCAGTTGTATTCAGTAAATGTAGAAGAGACAATGGGCAGAAACTGAAATATAAGTTCTATCTGAGCATAAGAAACTGAAATATATGTTCCATCTCAACATGAGAAAAAAATACATTTTGTTTCTGAGAGCACCCAACAGGTTGCTCAGAAAGTCTGTGCAGTTTCTATCTGTGGAGGCATTCAAGACCTTGCTGCATACAGTCATGAGCAACATGCTCGACCTGATGCAATTTTAGCAGGGCATTAGGACTAGGCAGTCTCGAGTGACCCTTCTAATCTCAGCTTTTCTGTGATTCTGTATTTATACCTATTTTACTAAGAAAACTGTGAATTTCACACCACACAGTAGCAAGATTTCTAGTGTTAATATCCACAACAACAGCTTTGGGAACCAAATTCACCATCATTGTTGGTTTGTGGGATTTTTCTCCCCTTTGCTTCATAAACAGTTCCTGTCCATCTCCCTTAAACTAATAGTGCCAGTTCATTTTAAATTCAGTGGAGCACGTCTTCCTGTTCATTTGCTGTTTAGCAGTCTTCACAATGAAGTAGTTGTAAAATAGTGCCTTCTCAAATAAATCTGTCATATAGAACAAAGATTATTTTGTCTGATATCCTTTGAGGAAAAAAAGTGAATAGTAAGCCAGGACAATATGTTTAATTCATTAACTTTTTGGAAACTAGCTAGTTTTCAAACATCTAACATGTCCAAATGCCTTTTTATTGTTTTTCAAAACATTTAGTGAGTTTGTACACTGTCAAATGGAAAAGACATTCTGCATGCAGCAAGCTCTGTCTCATGTGGAATCTGTCAGCCACTGAATTATAGTTATAAATAGCTTCCTATGTTTTTGTACTATATATTGCCAAAGTTTTGAATTTGCTCAGTGACATAGAGATGGAGCACAGATTATAGATTAAAAGCCATGAAGGGAGAGACAGTTTTTGAGAGGAGCTGCACACAATATATAGGAAACTGATAAAGATATATACAAAAAAAAAAATAAACACAAAGTTTAAAGCTTATGGAAGAGCAGCAAAAAATTTGTACAATTTTCTTCCAGTGATGAAACAACAACTTTGCTACTAAATCAACATTTTTCAGTCATCCTCCAGTTTTCTTAATTTATAAATTACTCTGAAGAATGATTTGGTAAATATATTTGAGCAGTAGCCTTCACACTACATCGTGTAGCTTCATGTTTTCCATATTGACATTCATTATTTATTTTATTAGTACTACTTTATTAATTAATGCCTACTGTTAAAATCATGTCATAGTTTGAATTTTAACCATTTTTCCCCTTCATTTTTTTTCCACATATGAAAGATCTCAAACTTTAAAACACTGTTCCTTCTTTCATTAATTTACTCATCTCCTTTGTAATGTCTACTTTCACTTTTATACAGATGAAATATTCATTATTAGATATTAAAAGTCTATTGCTGTTGCTATGACTATTACTAGGATAGTAACTCCTTGCCACTAATTTTATCTCTATTATGACATAATACCTTTTGACCTTATGGATGCTTACCTTTTTCATATATCCAGTACAGAGTGGGATTTTGGCTGATTGGTTGGTTGCAACAGTTAGGGCTTGAAGTGGTGCTGAAGTGATGTACCTTTCCCCATCCTTATCCTGACATAGCTGATGGTGTTACCACGTGGAACAGGCCAGCAATCTGCTGATGTTTTCCCTCTGTGGTTCATTACTAGACCTGAAAGTTTGAATCAATATCAAAAAGTTTGCTCTAAAACTGGAACACTTCAAAATGCTTTGGTTTTTTTTTCAACAGCAATTACTATTGTAGTTTGAACTCACAGAGGTTGCATCCTTACTGGGACTTATTGAAAGTCAGTGGAAAGGCTCCATTGATTTTAGCTGCCCCATTGTGAAAGAACTACAATAACTGTTCAAAAACTCATTTTGATCTGGCTTGTCCATGAAAATCACAGCTGAATGGAGTGAGTAAATATGTATTACTCAAGCTGAATATCTTTAGACATGTACATATATAGAGAACACAAATAGACAAACACACACACATATGTAAATATTTCTAGACACCTACCCATGTTATGTCTCCCTGAGAGAGACAATTGTCTGATTCACTTGGTTTCTTTTAAATATTTGACTGAATATTTTAAGAGCACAGTTTGAAAGTTGCTGCTCTTACTAGGCTGTTCATATACACAGCTGTTTGTCTTTGAAACTTATATCCCAAATTGACAGTATACACCATTGATGCCTTATAAATAGCACTGGGGCCTGTGGTCCTTGGTTATTCTTAGTTACTGAGATTGAGGTTACCATTACTGAGGGCAAAGAAAAGCAAAATGAAGCAGAAGTATTTTTTTTATCTCAATTCCCTCATTCCAGACTATGTTTTCATGCTGCTTGTTCCTCTGAAAAGATGGGGAATCTCGTCTGTGCCCAGTGCTGTTTATCTTGGTTTTCATTTTCCTTCCATCCTTCTCATACATTTATCAGGATGTCTTGCTTACTTACTGCCCCTTGTGTCAATCTTATTTTTTATATTCTCTGTCTGCCATATCTGCTACTTGTGTCACTGTTTGCAAGTTTAACTATGCTTCCCAGAGAAAACTGCACATTTCTTTGTCCCTTTGCTCATCAAACCACTCACATCCTGAAGTAAAATGTTTTTTTATACATATATATGTATACACTTATATATATATATATGTAGTATTCAGCAGTCTTAAAAATATTTATTTATTATCAATGGTTATCACAAATATTTTCATTGAATGCTTCTCATAAAAGACAGGAGGTTTGACAAGGGCACCTTCTGCTATACTCAGGACATTAAGGAAAAGTTTAAACTTTCTGCTGAATGTCTGTCTGGAAAGTTCAGTCTTTCATCAGAGCATTAATTTTTAAGAGCAGTTCACTTAAGAACTTTTTTTACATTCAACTTGTGGATTATTTGGCTATCCAATGATGTTTATTTTATTAAACAGGAATAATTCCAAAGAGCAAATTCATCCATTTCCTGCACTGTCTTATTTGCAGAGCTTTTTGGTTTGTGTATTTATAATTATTTTTAATCATTGCTAAAAGAAATATTGCTAGCATCAAGTAGTTGCTAAGCACTTGTTCTCACTGTATTCACATTTTGGGCTCACTGATGCTTCATATATCTTATGCTTTGTTAGTTTATTTCCTAAAAAACTTGTGAAGACTGAAGCGAGCTGAATAATCACTGCAGGGAAGGTAAAGCAGGGTGTGGCAAATGTGCAGTCTAAACTGAAGCAGAAAAAGAAATCAGACATGAGTTGCTATGCTATGTGATGCTAAATATAGCACATGGACAGGACACTTCAAAAGGACATGGAGAGACATAAAGCCAGAAGTTAGAATGTCACAGTATGACAGTGGTTACTTTTACATTTACAAATAAATTCAGTGCCTACAGACAGAAGCTGTAAGTTGCCTCTATTTCAGGGTATCACTGGCCCAATTTAGTCCTGAATCACACAGTTACTGCTGAAGACCTGAGCACTGATGTTTCACAGTTTCTAACAAAATAGCTGAACTGGTTTCTTTGTTTCATTTCCTTTTAATATTATTCCACTGTCAGTAAATAATAATGCTAACATCTCCTCCGAGAAATTTAGTACCCTTCATAATGTCAATGGAAATGAATCTGTATGAATTTATATTCAGACTTGTAGTCAGACATTACACAAAGTCAGCATCTAAACTGATTCTGTTTGGTCCTCCATTTCTTTCTTACATTAGTGTTCCCACACCACTGTACAGCACTGTTCCCTTAGCATAAGTCATTTCAAGGTTGAATGTGAAGAATTGTATATTTTTTTAAGTTTTACACTGCAAGTTCATTCTGCTATTGTCAGGTAATCTGGAGAAAACAAATGCCCATCGAGGCTGATGAGTGATTTCTGTAGTCATAAAACTTTACACACTTAGCATTTTAAGTAACTGTCTTATTTCTTATTATCTGTATGTAAGTAATTGCAAATCAAGACTATATATTTTTCCACTAATACTCTGCAAAATTTTATGTAATGTAAATTTCTCAATCAGATTTGCTGCCTCTTCATTTGTTTTATTATATTCTTTCCTAAAAATCCATTGTCAACTATTGTCAGGCTTTTGTGCTAGATAATTCTTTGGTCTCTCCCCATACAGACATTTTGATGTTCCTTAAATACTCAGAATTTTCTTGCACAGGTTTACAATTTAGGAGTCTTCACATTCTACTATGTGGGTATTAAAGACTTCTAGAACTTCTATACACATCAAGAAACTTAAACAAATAAATTAAATTAAATCATTAATACCAAGAGAAATTCTTCTTTTCTACAGAAAATCATAGTAGGATAATTTTTTTGACAAATTCTTCGCTCTATTATTTTGTGCTAGTTCACTCCATGAAGTTAAACTCCTTGTCAATTAGTGGAGTAGTGATAAGAAGGGAAAAATTGATCAATAAAGGAGAAGTTTTCTCCATTTTTACCCTATTAAGATGTTTTTTATCAACTCAATGTGGAATGCTTAATGCTTTTTCTTAAAAGTGCTGTGCAAGCACTGTGTAAATAGTTTTTTTTGAGGCTGCCAACTAAAAGCATTTGTTTGTGACTTTATTGTTAGTAGCCAAAATATATTGCTCCACTGCTATAACACAGAGTAAGCTTTAAGTTTATTACTTCAACACATTAATTAATTTATTAAATATTAATGATGAAAAAAAATTCAAGGCATGTTATATACAGCTTCAGCATTGTTAAAGTGTTATTGCCCCATTTATCATCAGCTATGCATAAGATGTACAATGCAATATAACTGGTTGATGAGATATGCTCATACCATATGTTGTTAATCTGGTTAATGGAATAACAAATACAGGATGATTACATTGTCTATTTGATCTCAGGTAAAGAATGGAACATGAATAAAAACCTTTCTAGAGTTATAATTAAGCCAGTTTCTGTTTACTGTGCAAAATTTTGCACTGAGGAAAGATCTATACTGAAACAAATATCTAGATCCTATAAAAAAATATATAATAAAGTTATGNTCTATACTGAAACAAATATCTAGATATATATTTTTTAAAAAAATATATAATAAAGTTATGTGAAAAGTAAATAAATCTTTGAAATAATTTACATCTCTTTGCACACTTAATTTTATTTAGCCCCTTTAATTTTTTTTCGTCTTCTATTTATTGTGCTGCATCAATATGAATTGTCATCCTACTTTTGTTTACTGTAAAAGATGTAATATAATGTCAATCTTCTGAGTTGAATGCTTACTTGAATGGCAATTTTGGAAGTTGAAATTTGTTTTTCTAATTTCAATATGTGATGATTATTGACCTAGACCTTGGAGGCTGGAAATTTAAAGCCTGATCCGTCATTTTTGTTTACACTACTTCTTGTACAATTCCTAAATCCTGCTCATTTATTTTCCTTTATCAGTATTGTCTCTAGTTAGTTTTAAAAGTGACATATTTATGAAGCAATGATTTATAAATTAACATACTCTATTTAAAAAGCCTTCTAATTATTTCCTTTGTTGTTTTCATAATTTTTACTATAGACAGTCAATTCAAATACATGGAAAATATGATGTTTAAGATTTCAGACTGCAACTATCCTTTTGAAAGTTCCTGTAAAACTTTAATTAATTTAAGCAAATAAACCATTCAAAGGGAATATGAAAACTAATGCTGTAAATATTTTAAGGGTAATTCTTTGTTCTACATATTACAACTAATTACTTCTGCTTATCTATTTTTTACTGGAATGTTTCATGTATTTGTAATGTGACAAGTTTATTACTCTTATTTTATTTGCATTCTGCAATGAAATAAAAGTAAAAAACAAAACATGGGTATGTATTTGTAAAAACACTGTTTTTTTTTTCCTAAACTACATTGTCTATAATTTTAGATTCTGTTACTTTAGTTGGAATATTATTCATTCTTCAATATCATTCTCTATGATAGATAGAATTTATGGTGCTAATAGTACACTTTATGACGTATTTTCAAATAGATGTGTTAAACACTCCTGCACTCTTGCATCTGGGGTAGTATCAACACACGTGAAGTTGAGAGTTAGTAAAAAACATGGGGCTGTATATTTATGGAGGGGTGTTACTTTCAAAAGGAGTATTAATGTTGCATGAAAACACCTGTAGTGGCAGATTTATGCTTCAGCTCCATAAATTTCTTTTTAGAAACTTCACAGAGAGTGGGCATGAAGTTTAATATCAACAAGAGATCAATTCCCAAATCATCCATTTTATTCTACCCTTATAAATTGTATGATTTATTACACGTTTTATCAAATATACTTTCAAGCCACATGGAGAAATGAGAATGTGGAGAATTCCTGATATGCCTTGCAACTTTTATNTTTTCTTAGCTTCTTTACCACTATATATATAATTTTATAACTTTTTTCCAATTAAAATTATTTCATAGTTGATAATTCTGATACATTTTTTACAAAGAATTTTTAATATCTTTGTTAGAGTTAAGAAAGTTAAGGACTTAGGTCTTTTTCTTCCCTTATGAGTATTGCAATGAAAGTGTTAAACAAAGACCGATTCTTTATTTTTATTTTGAACATAAGTAGATAATTCCCATACATTAATACATTCTATAGGCCAATATTTGCCATTATGATGTAATTTGTCACTTCTTAGTGGTATACCTCTATAACTATGTTGACAACCCTTTCTGTGAAGATCCTAATTGGTCCTAGACACACATGTGGAGAAATTTGCTCAGACAGTGTCAGTCTTAAGCATGTGTATCAGAAGATATTTAGACACCTAAGGAATTTTCCCATGGAAGGGATTCCGTTACGGAAAAGAGGATTAACCTAGAGTTTTACATTATGCTTGAAGACCACTTAAGGAATTTAAATCCTATGTCCATTCAGATCTATCTATGCACAGAAGTTTGTAATGCCAATCCGTGAAATGCATCTTAAAGAGAATTCACTATCACAGAATGAATGAGAGTGGAAGGGGTCTGTGGACCCCCTGATTAAAACAGTATATCTAGAACCTGTTGCTCAGGATCATATCTGGGCATTCTTTTAATGTCTTCAAAGATCCAGACCTTTCTACGAAACCTGGGCCATGGTTCAGACACCCTCACAGTAAAAAATAACTTCCTGATGTTCAGAGGCAATCTCCTGTATTTCAGTGTGTGCCCACTGCCTCCTATCTTTTCACTGAGCATCATCAGAAAGACACTGGTTCCCTCCTCTTTGCACTATCTCTTCAGATATGTATGTGTGCTGCTATGTAGATAAAAGTCAAAAACCTCCCTGAAGCCCAGGTAGATAATGTTCCCTTTATCTACCAGGCAAGTTGATTCCTCACAGAAGTTTAAAAAGTTGTCAAGCATGAATTTCCACTGGTGAATCCGTGCTGACTCCATTATTTTCTCCTCTTTAATGTGCTTGGCAATGTTTTGCGGGGGTAGCTGCTCCATAAACTTCCTAGAGGTAAAAATAAGGCTGGCTGGCTTGTACTTTTCTGAGTTCTCCTAGTTGCCTTTCTTGAAGATGGAGGTGACATTTGCTTTCATCCAGTCTTGGGACACTTTTCTCAATCACCATGATCCATCAAACATTCGTAAGGGTGGCTTCAGAATAAAATTTGCTAACTCCCTTGGGACCCGTGGATCTATCTCAACAGGGCCCATGGACTTAATGGAATACTTATGAATTCAGTGACTAAGCCCATAAAAATGTTCATGGGATAACAGGACATATTAATAAGTACCTGCAGAGTGAGTGAAAAGCTATGGAAGCAGTCCAGCAGGACAAAGAATGGAGTTCCCTCTTAAAAGAAAGCATCCTATCGTGGAGCTAAGCTGCTTTAGATCCAGGTAGCCTTCCCCTCTGAAAGGATCCAGAAGACATTTTACTTAATCCAGTAATAAAAGGTATTGACTGTTCATTTGCAATATAAAACTTGAAATTATTTCTGAAATTCCTGCCTCCTAACTAGACAATAGTGTACTGAGTGGGTATTCCCCTAAGAGAGGAGAGCACCTGCTCGATGTCTCTTATTCATATAGACTATTCTAATTAGGTCATTAGAGTGGGGATTACTGGTCTTTGAACTTTTTTTCTGATGAATTTTGAATATTCACTGAAGCAATGACCTGAACATGAAAATTTCATTTCTCATCTGTGCACTTTAACCTCCATGGCTGTAATGCCATTGTTTCTCACCAACTGAGTCAATAATTTATTACTACAAAGTAGAACAGCTCCAAGAGAAAAGATAAAGGCCAGATAATAATCTCTCTTGGTAAAGCTATTTATCTCCAATGAAGTGACCCACTTCTAATCACTCACAGGCCTGAAGATACACGGAAGGGGAGATGCACCAGGTTTCCTTCCACTGCCATTCTCTTTGTCACTTCAGTGTTTAGTACGGATATGAAGACATTCAAAATGATAGCTTTGCGGAATTATTAGAATTCAGTCTAAAAAAATACACTTTTGGCAACTAGAGCTAAAATAACAAGTAAAATGTAATTAATTCATAGAAGATTTAAATTATTATTTATTCATTTTGCATTTTATGATGTATATTGTGTAAGTTTGTGTTGCAGTGTGTAAGTTTGTGTTGCATTGTTCTGTGGGATTTCTAACTGGCACACCTGTTCCTTGTGAATGCACTGTCCTTGCCTAAATATTCTCATATGGAGGATCATGTTTCTGATAAGCAGAGCACTAGGATGTCTTTACTTGATTTTTTCTTTTTACTGATTCTTGGTCCTCTGAAATTAACGTGTTTTTTTTAATTGAATGTGTTAATATTATTGCCAGGGGTTAGTCCTCAGACTCTTTCTATCAGAGCTTTCATTAGTCAGCTCTTCTCCTATCTGCTTTTAACTAGTTGAATGTTCTGGTCTAAAAGTAGCTCCTTCTGTGTAGCCATGCCCTTAGTTTCAAGTGTCATCTTGAATCCAAACACCTTCCTCTAAAGTACCATTGCTTCTGCAGTTCACTAAGAAAAAAAAAAGTGTTTCATCTATGCTTACTAATTTAAAACATTAGGGTATGGTGTCCTGTGCAGTTTAACAGCACATATATTTGCTGTGTTTCTCCAGCTCACTTGCAAGTCATTTATGAGTTAAGTTATTGTGAGAATTGCTTAGTTTGAAGACAATTAAAAAGGATGTAGGGAGATGTTTTTGTGGCTCTTGTATGAGGATTCTTTTCAAATCCATACAAGCTTCTTGTAAATGCAACAACCTGGGTCCTGTATGTACAGTGAGCTGCATAAGAATGAATGGAACAAATTAGTATTTAAATTTTCTAATGATTCAAAGACATTAGAAAAGTACATAGCAAGTCTTTAGAGCCTCTAACTTTGGAGGCTTTGCAGAACAGGTGTCTGTCAGGAATGCCACTGTGTGTTGGAGTAGACAAATTGACATGTAAAGGAACAGTGAAGTTAAAAGGGTTTCGTAAGGGAATCAATGAAGGTAAATAAAAATTATTTTTATCAGAAGACATTTCCAGAATCTATCCTTCTTTTCTTCCTGAATAACCCAATTGTTTGAATATATTTTATATTTTGATAGTCTATTTTTCCCAGACAGAAGACTTTGTTGTCATGCAAATGAGATAAAATGCATATTTATTTATTTATTTGTTTGTTTCCTACTGTAACAGCAATATTTTCAGTATACTCCTGTTCAGACAAAAGCCCTTTTAAATGTTGGATTTTGAGTTCTTAATTGGAGGAAATGTGTGGATTGACAGCAGTGGATAGGGGTGAAATGAATGAGATGTCCAGTGTCTTGATGGACAGTATGTTTGGAAACTGGTATTTAGACAGCATTAATAAGATGGGAATTATGCACTGAGCTTGATATTTATTAAACTTTTTCAGCAGCTAATTTTTATAGAAAAATGGTTAAGCACTTTTATTACTTAAGTGTCTATCAATTTCTAAGAAATCAGAAAGAAAATTATATGAATAATCATGTAAATTAAACATGATAAAAGTTAGCAGAAATCCTAAAGACTTGAGTGGAGGCTTTTCTCCCCCTTATTCACAGATTTTTTTTAATAAACCATTATTTTTACTCAACTGGTACTGCAATGCATCTGATTACCATTTGTGCAATGGAAAATTAGCAAAGAACAATCTTGTAGATACAAGGTAATCAGCATGTTTCTTCAAGAAATATAATTTCAACAGTGGAATTAATAACTTAACATAGCCTGTTAACTGAGGAAGAGAATGTAATTGCTAATTACAGGATATTTTTTAAATCTTCTGAAAATATACTGTATTACATAAAATATAAAATATATTTTTGGCATCCTTTGTATAACCATATTAGTTTCATCTGTTTCAATTCCCTTGTAGTTTTCAGATTCCCCTGCTAAATTTAAGGCAATATATATGTGAGGTGAATGAAGTCTGAAGGTGAGCAGTACCTTATCCTGTCAAAATCAGGTATGTCACAGTCTGCAAGGTATTTATGACACCAAGATCTGATTAGCACAGCACTGAAACCTAAGTTACAAGCTATAAAATGTGTCAGTTGACACTAAAAAAAGCTGTCTGCTGAACAAATTGAGCCATAGTGAACATAGCTGTGCAATGTATACATATGGACCTCAGTTCATTTTCTTAATTTACGTTCTTTCTCAAAGCTCTTTCGTTTGTGGCTGCATCTTCTTTCAAACTCCCATAGCTTTTAGAGGTGGAAATACTAGCTGAGATGGTTAGTCTTATGAGGTCAATAGAAAGTAGATGGATCTGTAATTTGCTATGTATTCCTCATTGTTCTGCCCCTACATTCTCTTGGTAAAAGTTCCTTTCTAGCTTTCTTGTGGATCCCCTTTAGATACTTGAAGAGTGCTGTAAGTTCTCCTCAGTGCCTTTTCTTCTCCAGACTGTCTGGACCCACCTCTCTCAGCCTACCTTCACAGGAGAAGTGTTCCAGATCTCTGATCATCTTC
>VZTB01017184.1:66721-89262 GCA_013397245.1 Thryothorus ludovicianus | reverse complement strand
GATTTTTCTCATTCTTTGAATGCTCATTAATCTCTAGTGAGTATTGCTAAATATTAATACTTTCCATTAATCTTAAAATGCAATTATGATTTTCAGTTAGGTGGAATAATATTATCATATGTGTCCTGTCAGGTTATCTATTGGACAGAACTAGTCTCTTCCTCTTATGATAGACTACTTTGACTCTTTACCCATATGTTTATCGTTTTTTAAATCAAAATGTACGATTTCTTCAAAGATAGAGTTCACTGATATTTAAATAAATGTAAAAATCACTGTTATTTAACTTTTTTCCCACCTGATGTTTTTTTTTTACTGTAGGTTATTAGTATTTTTCTAGAGTTAATGACTAGAATATGCCTTCTTTTGTAGATGGGATTTATGAAGCATAAACAGCTCAGTGACTTGCTAAGTAGGTAATACCTGCCTGCAGCAATGAGAATACTGGAGTCTTTGTTCCCAAGTGCATACTTTGATTTTATACAGTCTATTTTCTTCCAGGTATAGACTGTAAACTAAGAGGACTTAATTTCATTTATAGTGAACGTATTTGTCATGCACCTTAACTTTCAAAACAGAAGTCTTAAAAGTGTGCCTTATATTTAAGTAAGGGATAATGCTGACACCTGTGACATTAATAAACATCCTCAGGACACTGAGGCTATTTCTGTGAGTGTAAGTGGCACAGGGACAGGAAGAAGGTTTGCCATTATTCATGCTTAATTGCCAGCACCTTCTACAACATTGCTTTCTGTATGCCAGCTCTTCCCCAGGAAGCATCCAGGCTTGGACAGCACATCCCCCCAGGCAGTACAGAAGAACAAACCCTGTGTGGTGATGAGAGAGTTTAAGCAAGAGTACACAAAAAGATTTTGCCACCTAAGCCTGAGATCAAAGTGTCCCTTGCAGAAAATAACATATAACTGTATCAAAATTGATTTCTTTAAAACTGCTGCATCTTTAACTATGAATCAATGTGTTTGTCTATAGAGTTATCTTACTTCCCACAGTTTTTAGAGTGCACTGAAATAAATGTCCTTGTATTTCAGAGAGTTTAAAATTTCATTGCATCTGTAGGGTGAACTGTACTGCCGGGTACAGACCAACATCTACACTGGACACAAACCTTGTTTCTTTTGAAATTTTTATTGAAATCAGGTGCATCCCTTCTTGATATTTAGAATGTTTTATATGATTCATGAAATAATATAATGTGGCATCAACTGTTACTGACATAGTGAAGGGGAAAATTAAGTTTCTACTTTTCATCTTATAGAGTATCTGACTTGGCTGCCATGCTGTTTCAATAGTTTTGTCTATGCCATTTGGTTGAACATTTTTGTCCCTGTGAAATTACATCTTCTTTATGATCTTTAAAACCTCATTTTAGTCCATATCACACTACAGAAACAACTTATGCTCAGAACGTAGGCTGCTATTTCACTGTAGTATAGAACAAATAGAGTAAGAAATTATTTTTCCCCTCTTTGTTATAGAAAAGTAGATGGTTGGAGCTCCAGCCTCTCAAGAAATGGAAAGTATTGATCTGACATCATCGTATATTTCATTGAATAATAGTTTCTGTGAATGCAAATACTGCACTGCAGTTTCCCAGAACATTTGGCAAAAAATGTTTGGGTTTAGGTTTTACCTCTCCATAAAGGTAAAGCCAGTTCAAATCTTTTGTCCTGCTTCAAGGTAAAAGTCATTCAGCTGAAGGGTAAGGTTTCTCAAAAAGCATAGATTCATTCCAGATGCCTTGTTTTTTGCTGTTCCTGCTCCCTTATGGTAAACAAACAACTAGTAGAAGAATTCACACTCTGAAATGTCCCGGGAAAATACCTTATACATATATAATAAACAATTATAATACAATTATTTCTTAAAATTCCATAACCCATGATTCATACAGTTAATATTAAATAATCCCATATTTTAAGTTCACAGAACAAATATTTATGAAATTATTAATTAGAATTAAATAAGACTTGGTTGTTTACTCAATACAATATTCAAAGCTACAAAGTGAAACTCTATTGTTTCATTCTGTTCCTCTTCTCCCAGACTCAAAGAAAGACTGTATTCCACACATATCTTATGAATGTGGAAAAAAATTCTTAGAAATGGTGACTTTAATAGTTCTAACATTTCTCAACACTTTAATGCTGGCTACTTACCTGCTGCAGTCCTTTGATTTCTAGGTCTCCATTCCTTTCATTCCTTTTATTCTGACCAGCACAAGGACACTGTGCCATCATTTATAATGCAACAGGGGTAGAACATTTGTAATGTTTCCTCAGTAACAAGAACACCACAGTAAATAGTCCATATTTACTGAGATGGAGTCAAGTAACAAAATACAATTCAAGACTTTTGCCAACAAAATAGGATCAAATTCAGAGATGCAGTTTTCAAAACTCCCAATGCCTAGTGTCAAGCAGGCCATCATCATTTTAAGTATGGTTGTTTGTTTTTTTTTTTGGAAATGTCATTATAGTAAATCCTAACTGCCTCTCATGGGCTAGAGAAATTACTAAATAACTAAACCATCAAGTTATGAGTGTCTTTCAGTCCTAGCAAACTCATAAAATCTACAGAATAGAGTGGGAAAAAACACACATGGGGTAAGTTCCTGCTTTTAGTTTTAATATCTTCCTTACATGCACAGGTCAGCTACTGTCTGCATTGTAACAAGGGTGTAGAGCCAGCAGTGTGTTTCTGACCTCAGTATGCCAGCTCCTGCCTATTAGACTGTACTATGCTGAATGTTGAAACTTAGCTTAGCTTTTTTTGTCTCTTTTGATAAAAAAAGGATTTTTAAGATGTTGAGGTTTTTTTCATTAGAATATAGGAATAGTGAAGCAGTAATTTTATTCTGGCTGCTGAATAAAAGAGGTGAGTTCATGTATTTGTATATTAGTTTATATTCATTGCATAAATACAACAGAATATGGGATCTAGACAGAAAAAAATCAATCTCAGACTTTTTAATTTTACAAATGTTAGTTGCACAGCAATTGGATTTTTTTATTTGTCCACTAAAATTACCAAAACCTTTTTTGTTTAAATGCAAAATCTACTTACTCTATCATAAACAAACTCTTCACATGGTGCTTAATAAAAGAACAACTGAAATCACTGAGAACTTTTCCCCTGTTTCCAATAGGCTTTATATAAGTCTGATTGTCAGCAGGAAATATCTGCAGTGCAGATATAATTATCTTTTGTCACATTTGTGACACTTGTAGAGACTTGTTTATACTCATGCCACTGTGACTCAACAGGAACTAACTCAGTACAATCCTTCAAAGACTGAAAGCATGATTTGTGTTAATTAAATATGTATGCATGCATGTTTGTAATGACAACTTATGTGCTGATTGATTTCCTCTGTGCCTCACTTCTAATTCCACTTCTATTCAGCTGTTGCATGTGTTTGCATTACAGCCAGTAGCTTCCTATGATGGAGTGATTGCATCAGTGGACAGAGGAAAAGCTACAGATGTCATCTACCCAGACCTTTGATAAGGTCCTGAACAACATTATTTCTTCTGTACTGGACAGGTATGGATTTGTTGGGTGAACTTTCAGATGGATGAAGAAATGGATGGATGGATGGATGGATGGATGGATGGATGGATGGATGGATGGATGGGTGGATGCTCAAAGAGTTACTGTCAATGGCTCAATGTACAAGTAGAATCTAGTAACAAGAGGTCTCCCTTGGGTTGATGCCCAGAAAGGCAGATCTGAAACAGAGACCAGACAGAGTTAAATGAACAAAATAGGTAAGGCCTTTATTGAAAGGCCTTAAAAGGATACACCTTGGTCAGCACAAGAGCTTGGCCGGGACTACACCCTGGTAGAATCCAAGATGGATCTTGATCACAAGTTTTTACACTTTTATAAGTTTTAGTCACCTAAGCATTGGGGTTAATAGTCCAATTACAGCTTCAGGTTATGAAATCTCACCGCCTTGGCTTGCCCCCTTCCCTTCACCGTTGTTTATGCTTTTTGGGTAACAGTTGTCCTTAATTCTGTAGCTGGGAAGGGATTGTTTTGTCTAACTACCCTGTGAAGAGAACTTACTAACACCTAATATGAAGTTTCAGAGTTACACAACCAGCAGCAGAGAATCTGAAAATTATAAAAACTAAAACCCAAGTCACCAAGATGTCTGCACTGGGGCCAGTACTATTTAGTATATTTATTGATGATAAAGACAGAGGGATTGAGAGCACCCTTGGCAGACTTGCAGGTGATACCAAGCTGAGTAGTGCGGTTGACATATCTGAGGGATGGAGTGCTATCCAGAGACTGGAGAGGATGGAGGACTAAGCCCATGTAAATATATGAAAGTTCAACAAGACAAAGTGTGAGTACGGACTAGGTTATGAAGTTATTAAAAGCAGCCAGGCAAAGAGAAGATGTTGGGGGCACTATTGGATGAAAAATTGGACATGAACTGCCGTTGTACATCTGCAAACCTAAAAGCTAACTGCACCAAAAGTAGTGTGCCCAGCAGGTTGGGGAAGATGATTTTCCCCTTCTGATATGCTGTTGTGAGACCACATCTTGAGTATTACATCCTGCTCTGGGGTCCTCTGTAAAGGATAGAAGGGGAAATGAGTGAGCCCAGAGGAGGGCTATGAAAATTATCAGAGAAATTGAACACCTCTCTTATGAGGAAAAGCTGAGAAAGTTGGTGTTGTTTAACCTGGAGAAGAGAAGACTGTGGGGACAGCATATTGTGGCCTTTCAGCATATAAAAGCAGCCTAAAGGAAAGGTGGAGGAAGACTTTTTTTTTACCATGGATCTGTAGTGATAGGACAAGGAGCAATGGTTTTAAGCTGAGAGAATAAAGGGTTAGGTTATATGCAAGGAAAATTTTTTTAAGAACAAGGATGGTGACACATTGGAATAGGTTATCTTGAGAGATTGTAGATACCCCATTAGTGGAAATGTTCAAGGCCAGGTTAGAGGGGGTTTTGAGCAACTAGGTCTAAAATCAAGTGTCTCTGACCAAGACAAATGGTTAGAACTAGAAATTCTTTAAAGGTTCCTTCCAACCAAGAGCATTCTATCATTCTGTGATTGCAGATATGGGTGACATCTTGTTGTATTGATACAGGCATGAGAATAATATAGAGACAATTTAAAATCTCTTTACTTTGAATTTAGAGTCATGTGATTTTGATCCTTTATATATGTTCTGTTAATATGCATTTTTAAATTTTGTATATGCAACACTGAATAACACATTTTCAATTCATTCTAACAAATAATAACGTGTAGGATAGAAATGGAAACTCTTTTTAGCCTTTAGGCATTACCACATCACTTATAAAATTCATAGATTTTTAAAAAGGTGAAACAGTTTTAAACACAGCTGTAGGTTATTATTTTAAGTGTGTTGTAGAAATTGATGCCACTGTTTTCAGAGATCCGTGTTTTTTCAGAAACAGGCAAATAGATATAGGTAAATATGTGACTAATGGAAATTTTAGGCGTTTGTAAGAAGTTAAATGATGTCCTCCTCTGAAATTCAGTTTATTAACACTAAGATCTTGATCCTGCAGATCTTTCTGAGGTGTATAGTAGTACCCAGTGTACACACAAGCTCTCCCTAGCAGATGTGTTACTGCCAAACAACAGTAAATCTCAGATTCCAGAGCACAGTGAAGAGGCAGGGACCAGATGTGTCTATGGAGACAGAGGCTTAATTACAGATCTTGATTGTACTAGTAAGATCCTGCTTAATTGTGCATCCTCCTTTGATAATTTAGCCCAGCTGCTCTGCAGCTATAAGAGCCATACGGCATAAAATGCCTCAGAATACTTTATGCTTTTAATAGAAGGATTAACAGCAATGTGCAAAATAGTGCTTAGTCCAGCTCAATATATAGTTACACATGGTAACAGAAATTAGTTTGTATTTATTTATTTTGTCCTCTGATAAGTGCAGATTGAGTAACTGAAATTATAGGATCCTTTAGATTATACCAAAGTCACTTGTTCCCCCAGTAATGTCAGGGCTCTGGCTCATTAAAGGACGAGCTGCTGCAAAATTTACATTTTTAAATGAACACTTTACTGAAACTAGACAAGAAAACAGGTTGCAGTATATTTTCCTATAACAGGAAGGCATTTAAATACATATAATTATATGTCAGCATACAGATATTATTTTACCTTGTATGAGTACATGCTGCTGAAATCTGCAATTAAAGTTAACCTTGGCATTGCCAAGCTAAACATCCTTAAAAACTTGTGATAGCCCTGAAGAAAATTTATGACGTTCTTATTAAATGAGAAATTGGTGTTTTCCTCTAGTATGCACTACCAATAAATGATTAACAGAAGCCATTCAATCAAGAAAAACACCTGAAGTCATGTAAAATTCAGACTTACTTTCTTTGTCTCTTCTTCCATCCCTTAGTGTTAAAACCATACCAGTACATGCAGTTCTCTCTGCTTTCTCTTGTGCTTCCTAAGTTCCTGGCTGAACAAATGTCTAAAATGAATGCTGATAAAACTTGGAGCAGCCCCATGACTGTTTTGTCCTTGAGTTCAGCCTCATCTCCCTGTAGAAAGGAGTCTGAAAATTCACTTGAAATAACTTGATTTGCTCTTCCCTCTTTTTCTCTGCACTGAATTCAGATTGTTCAACTCCACAATTACGCATTTTTAAGTTCTTGTTCTCACTTTCTCCAGCTTTTATATTACACAGGGGAAAACATGTAGAAGGTGAAAATCATGAACAGAAGGACCCTAAGGCTATGTCAATGTCATTAAGGAAACTATAGCTGGTACTGGCTCTGGGGACCATATACACGCATCTTATCAAATGGCTTAAGATATGTTTTTTCTACTGTCCAAGTAGCATTTTCCTACCTCACTATGGTTTGGGGATATAAAATTGCAGGGATGATTACCAGAGGGGTAGTACAGCTGAGTAAAGCGTACTGAGGGGTACAGAGTTTGAAATGCATGAAATTAAGTGCTCCATGCCACTTGATCTCATAACCAGAGCATGTTCCTTCATCAATTTTATTTATTAGAATGCAAAATGAAAACCCATACAGGAAGCTACTGTAGGAACAAAGTCAGCATTGCAGCTTAATAGAACGCACCCAAAAATCTATGCCTAGTCCTGAATTTAAGGGGAACCATGTACTCAAAATGGAAAGGGTTTGCATATCTCTTAAGGGACAAAGGGAGCGATCTGTCCATGGTTCTCCTGGTCTACCACCTTTTGTCTCTGTGCATGGTTCTTTGCCACATCAGGATGTCCAGAGTCAGTCTTTGTTCTGTTCAGCAATGTGACTGAAATTCACCTTCTTGGTTGGTTAATTTTTTTTGTTGGTTGTTAGGATTTTCTTTTCTGAATCAAACTCAGAAACTCACAGTAGCAGAATAGGAAATCTACAATACAATTTTCTAAAAATGTATCTTCTGTCTTCCTACATCTCTCCTCTGAGCTTTTTGCCTCTTAGGATATTATATTTTTTATTTTGTCTAAAGAATAATTTCTGTTAAATTTTGTGACCAATGAGTAACTTTGTTTTGCTTTGTTTCCCTTACTAATTCCCACTGTATTTCCACTTCCAACAGCAATAACAGTGAAGGAAAATAGGGAAGGAGGAAATGAGGTGCAGTGTTTTATGAAGACACTATATTTGTTATGAATACACATTTTGAAGGGATGCTGTAAATTCTTTTCTTGATGCAACTATGTGCACATCTTTCTGTTACAGGAAAGCCTGTCAGGAATATTTGAAAATATAAGTTGCAGTCCAGCAGTCACGGTTCATATTCCTCACTTTGATTCCTAACTTCACCTCGACTCTTCTGCAACAAAAACATGGAGGCAGTTAAAAATTATCCAGACACAAAATTTGTTGTTGGAAGTCATATGTTAGTGAAAAACCTCTCAACGCAACCACTATGAAAATGATGATTCAGTTGGTAAAAATAAATTGCTTAAAAAAATCAAATGTTATGAAATAGGACACTTAGGTGGGATGGTTTATTAAAATAAAATCTCATTTGGTCCACTGAAAATATTAATTGCAATATTTAATTATTTTATTAAGTATTAAGTAAAAAATGTCAGTGAGACAATATATCTGTAGTTTAATTATAAGCAACCTTACCACATCACGTTGTTTTATTCTGTTCTTCAACAAAAGAGTATCTAAATCCCTTCTTAAAAAATTATATAACTCCCTTCTGCTGCCTGTATCTAATATAAAAACATGTATTCTTCTGAAGGAATGAAGATTTAAAGGGAGACACAAGATACAGGAAAATAAACTGGGCAATTTGGAGGAAGGTAAAAAAAATTGGAAGAAGTAATGAAGCAGGATGTCTGTAGTGAATGGACATAAAATTTGCAGGCTGCAAAAATTCCTGACTCAGTGAAGCAGACATAGAAACAGGGAAAGACAAAAAAACAGAGTCCCAAATAATCTTAAGGAATTCACCTGTGGCCATTTGCTTATTATCGTGCCCTTTGAAATACCTAGATTTAAAAGTATTTGAGAAGAGCTAATATTTTTATTCTAATAAAAATGCATTATTATGGTTACATCACCAGTGGATCAGGATTAAGGAGTAAATTGATGCTTAGTGTCAAGTTCTGGAGTTGCTGAATACTTATAAACATTTTAATTTTCTTAGACAAATTATTTTTCGTTTTTTAAATTAATCCCTTTATTTGAATATCTCTATAGATTTAAGGCTTTTTCTTCTTAGTATTTATACCATTTTGTGCCATCTCACTTAATAAAAATATTATCTCTAATCTCCATCTTACACTTCCAATGGCAAAAATATTAAAATAAATTTGAAACTAAATTACATCCTCAAACTGATTTTGTCCAGGGATATATGAAAGTATCCAAAGCCAAAATTAACAGAATTATTGCTAATTTAATTTTGGTTTACTTTTATTAAATTTTATTTTAACAATATAAATCAGTATCATTTTATTGCATTAAATTTATCTTCAATATCATAAGCACTATAGAAGTTTCTTTTTATGCTATACAGTTAAATAAATAAAATGAAATAAAGACTATTTTTCTTTTCCTGTCATATACCAATGGAAGGAAAGAGAAAATCTCTTTCAGCTTAGATGACGTATTCATTGTCTTAAATTTTTTTTCATTACTGGAAAATTTTGAGCAAAATCAGTCTATCACACACTTGCCACAGCCAAAACAATTTAAACAAAAGTGCATCAAAGGAGAAAATCACCGTGTACAGAAGGTCTGTTTAGGACTCATGAATAATTTATATTCTGCTTTATTTTCAAGGTGCCAATGTTTTGAAGCTGTGTCCTGAACACAGCACTTTTAAAAATACTTTTAGCAGTACAGGGTTACGATATCCTTCATAAATCAGTATTTCAAAACTGATCATATAAGCAACTAAATTCAGTGCTGAATTTAATTATTTTTCTTATTAAAATTTACTGTTTCAATGAGGAGAGGAGACTCGAGGAGAGGAGAGGAAGGTGCAGAAGGCAGGCAGGCAGGAAGGAAGGAAGGAAAGAAGGAAGGAAGGAAAGAAGGAAGGAAGGAAAGAAGGAAGGAAGGAAAGAAGGAAGGAAGGAAAGAAGGAAGGAAGGAAAGAAGGAAGGAAGGAAAGAAGGAAGGAAGGAAAGAAGGAAGGAAGGAAAGAAGGAAGGAAGGAAAGAAGGAAGGAAGGAAAGAAGGAAGGAAGGAAAGAAGGAAGGAAGGAAAGAAGGAAGGAAGGAAAGAAGGAAGGAAGGAAAGAAGGAAGGAAGGAAAGAAGGAAGGAAGGAAAGAAGGAAGGAAGGAAAGAAGGAAGGAAGGAAAGAAGGAAGGAAGGAAAGAAGGAAGGAAGGAAAGAAGGAAGGAAGGAAAGAAGGAAGGAAGGAAAGAAGGAAGGAAGGAAAGAAGGAAGGAAGGAAAGAAGGAAGGAAGGAAAGAAGGAAGGAAGGAAAGAAGGAAGGAAGGAAAGAAGGAAGGAAGGAAAGAAGGAAGGAAGGAAAGAAGGAAGGAAGGAAAGAAGGAAGGAAGGAAAGAAGGAAGGAAGGAAAGAAGGAAGGAAGGAAAGAAGGAAGGAAGGAAAGAAGGAAGGAAGGAAAGAAGGAAGGAAGGAAGGAAAATGAAAATATTTTATATTTTATCTGGCATTTCAAATAGGATGGTGAATATGAATGGATATTTTATTGATGAAAGAGTAAATTTATAAACTCTTTATCTTTAATTCTCATTACTGTATTCCTACACATGGGATTAACAAATTATAAGAGTTCATCTGAAGCTAGAGGGGTGAAATTTTGTTTTTTTCATGATAGTTTCTTTTGCCCAGAATTGTATGGGAAGTCACACATCAGTGGAAGAAGTATAGCTGAAGTGCTTTATTGTAAATTTTATTTATCTTCCCCTCTGTTGACTTTCTCTGCATCTTGTGCCTTTTAGAAGCAATACAGAATATATCCCATTGTCAAACATATCATGATACAAGGTGTAATTTAACATGTAATTTAAACCATTTTCTTCTACCCCAAATATTTATATTTTTTTAGGTCTCTTATACTAAATGAAACTTAATGAATTGTACCTCAAATGCTGGCTAAATACTTACTTGTCAGTTTCACAATTTGACAAGCAAGCTATCTTTGATAGATTTAGGTTCGAGCTTAATAAATGTCTATTCCTGGTAAAAGAGCTTGCTGTAATTAAAAGGATTTTGCAAAACCTGCTGGTGTGATAATATCTTGCGGGTTTTCTCATACTGAGTAATTAGGATCTTACTTTTTCAGGGGGTATTATATATTTCTGTGATTTTTAAATCTATCAAATTTCATCCCATGTTAAAAAGAAGTTTTCTTTTTTAAAATTTTGCTTATGAAGTATATCACTACAGGAAGAAAAACATTAAGTACACGTACAATTCATTCAGTGTTTGTCACAATATTCCAATTATATTGTTCTTTTTTTCTCAACATCTGTAGCAGGTTTTTCCCTCACATTGGTTTGGTTGTGCTGATTTTGTTCTTGGTATTTCCACAACACATTTTGAATCAATTTTTCAGTATTTCTTTACATGATTCTGTATCCAGCAGGAATCTTTCTCATTGTTTGTAAATGGTCCTCTTTTAAGTGTTGATTGAGAACTTGGTGAATTGTCCAAATGGAGATGTAAGATATTATTTAAAATGCCACAGTGTTTTCCAAGAGGTGCAAATAGAACCATTATTTATGATACTTCTGGATTGTTTGGAGGCTGGGTAGCATGCCATTGGGCAAGCTATTAAATAGAGTCTGTAATGAATAGCATTCTTTTTTAACTATATTAAAGCACAGATCTGTAGAACTAATGTTCACAGAAATGTCAAACTTTAAAATATTGGGGTCTGAAATTACAGACAATATTTATGCTTGCATCCTATGAAATAAAAGATCATTTTTAGAGGCAAAAAATTAAATAGGTTTTCCAACTATCCACAATAAAAATTTGAACCTCAGAATATCTATCACAGGTAAATTCAGGTAATTTCTAAGTTCAGGTAACTTAAACAAAATGATCTAAGCAATTTATTGATTTATTGGTGACAAGTAATTAAGAAGCGATTTGTGAATACACAGTCAAAATCAATAACAACAATACAGAAGATAAATCGCTGTACTAGACATTTTAAAAATTGAATAAACACATATTTCCAAACATCCTTCTCTGGCCAGTGACCTTCTCTCTGTCTCTCTGTCACACATACACGCACTCATTCACACAAAGATACAGGTCATGAAGGTGACCATTACCTCGGAGTAGGGAAGTCCCTCCGTGCTCAATCTTTTGTGAGAGATGAGGGTGCCCTGACTTTGAGTGCACCTTGCTGACAAATGCACTGCTGAGAAAGCACTTCATGGGCTCATGCTCGCACAGCCAAGGTGTGGTCCCTGCCTTGTCACCCTGAGTATTGCACCCTGCAGTGCCACCTCCCTCAGCTGAGCACAGCTGCTCATGCTTTAATTTCTTGATCATGTTTCCTTGAAGCTGTCTCATTCTTTGTTTCAAAAGTCATTTTGAAATTAGGTTTAACTGAAGTAGTGGCAACTTAACTTCAGAAAGATATCTAGGAAGCGCAATTTACTTCTAAGAGGAAACCACAAGTCCCCATGTTTTCTGTCAATGCTTTCCATGATGCCAGATTACTGGCAGAATTTATATTCACCTTGGCTTTAAAAAGAATATTGTTTTCAGGCAAAATAGAAAGTAGTTGTAAATCAGATGGCTAGAATAGGACCATATTTCAGATTCTAGACATCTCTCTTTGAAGTAGGGATTCAGCTCTCAGGTTTGCACAACTGCCTACAGACCTCATCTCAATCTCTGTTTTTTTAAGTGAGCTCCATGACTAAAGTCTGAGTATAGCCAAAGGCAAAACAACAACACAGTTAATGGATTTGATTCAGTTGTGCACACACAAGGCACCAAATGCCACTTGAGGGCACCTTGGTTACTTTATCTCTCTAGTAGCTGCCATTAAAAGTGAATACAGATCCTATATGTGTCCTCTGAGAAAACAGTCAGTTTGTGTCTTTGCTGTCGATAACTTTAAGGCACATTGTGACATTGTGACATTAGGTTCTTACTTATAGGTCACTAATCCAAACCAGTAGAATTTATAGAATTGTTAAGCATGTGTGATTTATACAAATAATATGTATGTATTATGTACCTGTCCAGCAAGTGACCCTGAAACATAAAACTCAGAGGGCTGTAGAAGTTTTAACAACCCTCCCCTCCAAAAAAAGTCCCAAAATCAAATAAACAAATAAATAAAACAAGCAAAACCAAAAAACCAAAAACCAAACAAAAAACCAAAAAAACCCAAAAAACATTAAGTAGTCTCGAGTGAAAGTATATTTATTAAAGTTATACCCAACATTACATTGGAACAGAATAGAGTGAGTCTTTAATGCTGTAGGACCAATTTATCAGGACCTGTAAAGTAATCCTGCTGATAAATATGTGATAAATCTGATAAAGTTTATGAAGATTTCCAAAAGGAATTTGACAAGATGCATCTCCAAAAGATGTTCAATTAACTGAGCAGAACTGTGCTATTTTCATTTTAACTCCCAATGATTTCATCTAGGCTCCCTTTCTGATAATCTTATCTGGGTTCCTTTTTCTATGAAATGCTGGACCAGATGGTCTTTTGATTCTACACCTTATTTATTTATCTGATTTTGTCCAAAATCAATCTTTGTCCATTGATCACTTTTTTTTTTTTTAAAGAGTAGGCTGACTGATAACATGAAAGGACCTTCTGTGCTGTAATTTGTAGTTGCTCCAACCTGAATGCAATTTTTAGCAATGATTGTGAGGTCTAAAACACAATGTCCTTCCTGAATAATCAGGAATCAAGTAGCTTAGAAATACTTCTCCTTCATGTTTCAAACATTCCATTTTGATATTTTCTATATTTTTCTATTGACCCTTTAATTATTTTACAGGAATAGTGTCTGATAAAATAAATGAAATATAATGACCCCAGTATTTGCTATTTTAGGGAGAAATAAACATCTACTGAGAAGTTACAACAGTCCTGAGATTGTAGTAATTATTCGTCAATATTGTGTTTGAACTAAATAGTTCTATGTGTTTTATCTTTTGAACAACTTTACTATCTTTATTTTCCTTAGTGCTTTTCTTTACATCGCATTTTACTTAAAGAAAGGTTTTCATAATGTCTAATGACAGGTCACATTGAAAGCAAACAAATTCCACCCCAAAACCTAGGTTGTTCTCTTGAATGTTTTGACAGACAGTACAGTTGGTATATTAAAGAGATAGGAAGGTTTTTACATGTATGATTTGGGTAGTACCAGTAACCCATAGTTGCAGGTTTATGGTTTCGTAATACTTTAATAGTAAGAGCTGCACACTAGTATACTGTGAAAAGTGCACCTTTATAAATTAATTAATAAAACGTGAGATAACTGTGATGAAAAACCAAGAAAAAGAATGTAAGTAGAAAAGTTCTGTTTCAGGTACTTTGCAGAGGTCTGCATTAAGTAATTTTACTAGGCTTTGAAAAGTTTTTCAGGCTCCTGCCTGATGTGCTTCAGTGGGAATATTTCTGGCATTCTGTTTCTGTGGGCATCTGGAAAACAAGTGCTTTTAAATTTGTCAGTCTTATTAAGACTGGATGTCTCTTCTCCCACATGCTGATCATAATGTCGACTTCCACCGTGGAAAAGCACGGCTTTTTTCCAAGCAAGAGGTTTTGTCATAAAAATTGAAGTGATTTATACCATCCCAAAATATACATTATTTAAAGGACTTATTATCCTGTTTGAAATGCATTGATAGACTGACAAAGGGAGTAAGATGATGGCAGGTGAAGTCTTAAGACTGTATTTTACCAATGCATGAAATGCATGCAATGTATTGTCTAATTCCCAGTATGTAGATCATATTGAGATAAACATATTTACAGAGTGTTTTATTAGAGGCATGTCTGCTTGCTCTCAAAACACAACTATCTTCAGCCTGTCAAAGGACTACTCACCTCCAGCTGTCACCTTGCATTTACAAAGAAGGCTTTTCCTTTTCACAAACAGATGGCCTCATGTGAATGCTCACGAGAGCCGGTGTCAAAATTTGCAATGGCTGTAATGCTGCAGGGCAATGTTTAATAATACTGTACAACTCTATACTTTAGTTTTTCTTCTCTAGCTACAATTTATTAATTTTATTTTATTTAGGAAGATAAAAAGCATGCTGTTGAGATATTGAAGATGGAAATATAAAAAATACTGAAGAATAATTTGGTGTTAATTTATTTTGACTTAGCCTAGAATGACCATCAGAATTCCATTCTACCAAAAAACTTGAGTACCTTTATGAATTAAATTTTGCTGGAAAGACATTTGCAGCTAGATACCAAGGCCAAAGGACCTGGAAGGTGTGAAAACAGAGAAATCTCTTTTCCACTAATAAAAGATCTTATCCCAAAACACCAAATAATATCTATGTCCACAAATGACTTTATGAGGAAAAAAAAATTGTTCAGTAGATACAGATTTCAGAAAGCAAGTAGCTTTTCTAATGGACCTGTAAATAGCAAGAAAGGATTGAGATTAATATATGATTTTATGTGATTGAACATATTTATAGGAAGTAGCAATAAAAAGAATGCATGGGGAATATAGACATGATAATTAAAAATGTTAAAAGTGTATATAAGCAAATAAGAAAAATAAAGTCTATCTTGAATAATAGTAGGAAGTGAAGTAGGAAGTGAAGTTAATAACCAATTAATATTTGCTAAGTTAGCTGTAGATAAGTTTCTAACTTTCACTCTAATAAAAAGGTTTTTAATAAATGTGCAAAAACAATGCAGATGATGGAAGGTTAGAGCAAAAAATTGCTGCAACAAAGCAAATGATACCCAAAGGGAGGAAGAATTCAGTAACTGGGATGATAAAGATTTATTGGGATGAGGGTACTACATTATTTACTTTCTGACTCAAAGGATCTTAGATAAATTGATTAGCTGTGCTTTAAATGACCTTTGTGAGAAAAAAATAAAAAAGTGAAAAGAAAAACAATATTCCTTCATAACCTCTAGCAAAACTGGGGAATATTTTAATCATTATTATCTAAGGCAGGACTCTTGTGAGGATAAATAAAATTAGCCACAGAACATTCTTTGTGTTTCATTTCTGTGAAGACTGGCTCTGTAGAATTTCATTTGAGGATCTGGCTGATTTGTGCATTGTCTGGTTCTTCCATACTGAGTAAGGAAATTTAAAACATATTTTACCTGTGAAGAAATTATAAAAGAGCACAGTCTACTTGTCTGACAGGGATACTGAAGGGGAAAATGAGAATGAACCTACAAAGCTAAAATAATGACCTTTCGGATTTTCTATGTGTAGACAGGGATGGGGAGAGTGTAAATTTTTCTTTCTTTCTTTCTTTCTTTCTCTTTCTTTCTTTCTTTCTTTCTTTCTTTCTTTCTTTCTTTCTTTCTTTCTTTCTTTCTTTCTTTCTTTCTTTCTTTCTTTCTTTCTTTCTTTCTTTCTTTCTTTCTTTCTTTCTTTCTTTCCTTCCTTCCTTCCTTCCTTCCTTCCTTCCTTCCTTCCTTTCTTTCTTTCCTTTCTTTCCTTTCTTTCTTCCTTTCTTTTTCTTTCTTTCCTTTCTTTCCTTCTTCCTTTCCTTCTTACTTTTTAAAAACTTAATCACTCTGTTGCTTCTGATAGATTACCATTATGACAGAAGCTACAGAATTACTTGCTGCATTGCCTCCAGAAGAACCACAATGGAAATTCAGTGAATGATGTTAAGACTCCATGTAAAAACAAAACGAAACACCATGATTTTCTTCCAACGAACTGTTTTATTAAAGTCTTAATTCTTACAAATAATAATTGTTCATGTGATATTGACCAAATGAGGATGCCTTATATCTGAACTAGTGAAACTAGGCTGCCTTCCTAGTTAGAGAAAAGAAAAAAAATACAATTTATTTAATCCTAAAATATATGTTGATATTTGATCAGATGAGTTAGATAACATGCTTCTCACATCTTTTTTTATTTTATTTTATATTATCCCGTGTGCAAGGATTAGGGACATATGATGCATCTCAAAGATTTAGACAAAGATTTAGATTATGCCGATTTTGGAGACATCTACAAATTTTCAATGTAACTTTGTAATCTTTTGAGGATAGTACGAATTACATGTTAGTAAGGTTTCTTTTCTTAGTCCTCAGGTAGAAAAACTAGGAGGACTAGTTGAATTTGATTACTTACTAGTAGGGTAGTTTAATTTTAGTCCAAGATTGAATTAATACTATCTGTTATGTCAAAAACTAACGAAATTTAAACACTTAGCGTTACAATCCAGTTATTGAGAGATACCTAAACCCAAATTAAATCAAACTAGATCATATGCCAAAGTCAATAGTCCAGAATTTATTTTACAATGAATGTGAGGCAGAAAGACAGGAAGAAATAGGAAAAGGTGGAGAGAGTTCAAGCAGAAGACAGCCACCACCAGCAGTGTCCAGCTGGTCCTTCTTCTCCTTGGGCTTCTAGGTGGTGGGCATCATTCAAATTTTTTTACTATTTATACATTGCAAACAAAGGAATTAATATTCATTGGCTACACAGCTTGCTTATTCTATTGGTTAAACGACTCCCTCACTTCTAATGCTAATAAATCACATTCTCATTCTTTCTCTCCCATAGAGTTGGTGCATTTCTTTGTCTGGTGGCTCCTGGTTGTGATTTTCCTCTGCTGGATTGCTTTTCATCCAGTCAGAGTTGATTTCATCATAGTTTCTGAGATGGCTTTCCTTGTGGCCCCTAAATTCTGCATTTTATGTGTCCATGATCAGCGATCCATTCTCCTCCAGATTTGTTAATGGACAGCTAGGGCTGAGATAACGCCTGGACAATTGTAATGTCTTTATCTTATCTCAAGTTCCCAGCTCTTGTGGTTTATCTTCCACTCCAAGTTCCAGGTATCCAGGGAGGCATATTTGGGGGAGCTTCCTTGGTTGTTGCTGGTCTCAGATTACATCTATGCCATAACTTGGGGTGATTTTTGTTTGACAGTGATATTTGTATGAGCTGTTGGTTCTTTGCATGGTTTGCCAGTGTGATTTTTTGTCTGACTGCGTTACCCAGGATGTGCTATCCAGTTCTCACTTCTGCCAGCTCTGGAGTTAACACCATCCTGTCACTCCCTTTTGTGCTTAGCTCACAACATATTCCTTCTGTGGCCTTAAGAGTGCTTGAGACAGGTAACTGTGATCTTAAAGTCCTTACACTTGGGAAAAGATTTTTTATGTTATATTTGTGCTAAAATGGTAAAAAGGACATGAGGATATTTTTTTTATTTTTTAGATTGCAACTATATCAAGCTGCAAAAATGTGTAAAAAGGAAAAGGAAAATTATTGAAGCATTTAGTCACCATGGCATAGAGAGATACATGGCTCCCTTTTCATGCAAACTTTGCTATAATACATGTGAATAATTTTCTCTACTGGGAATGAATTGTATTGTCTGATATCCCAATTAAATGTATATCAGTATTTTTGTTCTCTTTTAGATCTCTCTTTCATTTGAGACTCTATCTCTTTTGTGATTTTTCATCATTAACAAAGCTGAAACAGTAGACCTTTCTATTATAAAGAATAAACTCATTTCCTATGAGCATTAAATTATACACTGAATGCATTGATCTTTTGCCATACCTACACCTAACAATCTTTCCTCTCTTCTGCATGGTAATATAGAGAACATTCCTGTTCTGTCTCATCTTAGAATGAAGATGAAAGGTCTGAACATATTTTCATTAATTTACAAGTGAATGAGCACAGGCTTGTCAGTTTACTTCTCACTGAGATTCAAAAGCAAAAGAGAAAAAGGGGAATGAAGATGAAAAAAATGTATCTTTGTCTAACAAATAAATTGCTCTCTTCTTCTGTTAATGTCTCTGGTATAAGCAAGAGTGCTATAAGGTAAACCAAAGTATCAATTCCTGGCCATGTATTTACCTGTTAATTTTATCCCTGTGTCTGCTTTGAACTACCACGTCTAGCTGTTTCCAGGAGAAAGACTGAGCATGACTTGGGGAGTTATTTAATTGTAAATTCTTCTCCCAAAGTCAGTATGGATGAAAAGTGCTTCAAGTTTAGGTTCCCTTTACCTACAAAGTTCTCCAAAGAAATCCATTGCAGACTTTAGAACACAAAGGCATGCAACAAATTCATCAGAATTATCAAAAACACTGACCTGCCAGTGAGGTAACAGTGTACCACTGCCAGTGTTTTGTAACTTTGAGTTGAAATTTATGTGTAATCATAGTTTCATAGAATCATTAAGGTTAGAAAAGACCTTTAAGATCACCAAATCCAACTGTCAGCCTAGCACCGCCAGCATCCTCAAGTGCAAAGGGCTTTGGCCACCACCACTTCCCTGGTCAGTCTGTTCTGATACTTCACTGTTCCATGAAAAAATATTTTCTAATTTCTAATGCAATACTCCTATGGTGCAACTCGAAGCTATATTCTCTCATTCTGCTAGTTTTTAATTGGCAGAAAGGACAAACACTCTCCTCACTACAACCTCCTTTCAGGTAGTTGTGGAGAGTGATGTCACCCCTGGGCCTCCTCCAGACTGAACAACCTCAGCTCCCTCAGCTGCTCCTCGTTGTGCTCCAGCTCTGTTGCCCTTCTCTGGACATACTCCAGCTCCTCAATGTCCTCCTTAAAGTGAGTGGTCCAAAAATTAGGTGATCCCACTCCTATACTCAACCCTGGTGTTGAGTATAGGTCACATCTGGAGTGCTGTGCCCAGTTCTGGACTCTTCAGTGCAAGACAGATATGGAGCTCCTGGAGCAGGTCCAGCAGAGGCCAATAGGGATGATTAAGGAACTGGAGCATCTCTCTGTGAGGAAAGGCTGAGGGAGCTGGGCCTGTTCAGCCTTGAGAAGAAACTGACTGAGAAGTGGCCTCATCAATGTCAGTAACCATCTAAAGGGACAGAGTTAAGAGAGTTCTCTGATCATTCCCTCCTGCATTATGGGTTTTCATTATCCTCCCTGTCTGTCTGCTAGCTCAGGGACAACAGCTGGTCTTGGTCTTATTATTAAAAAGTGAGGTAAAAAAGATATTAAGTTATTCAACCTTTTTCTTATCCTTTGTCATTATGTTTCCCCCTACATCCAAAAAAGGATGGAGATTCTCCTTGGCCTCCCTCATGTTTCATAGGGTATCAAATATTAGTCAGAGGACACTAAGGGCCAAGGATAACAAAGAAACTGTCTGAGGAAATCATATTCTTCTACTTAGAAACCTATAACTGCCAGGGAAAATGATTAAAATCTCTGCAAAATTCCAGTTTAAAAAAGGTCTGACAGCAGAGAAACTGAAAAGCCACAACTGCAGGCTTATGTTCTTTGTGCTCATCTTCAGAGGCCCACCTGATTCACAGACTGGAATAAGCTTCTGTCTCTTGGGGAACCATGTTTGAGATAGCAGCTGAAAATATCATGACAGCTTGAAGTCTACTTGTCTTCCTAAGATACTTTTAAAAATTTTATTTTTATGAGGAGTCCACTCTTGATGCAGATGCTGCTGTAATCCTGAAACCTAGTAATTCAAATGAAAGTCAATGATCCTTTGTCACCTATATTCACACTGTATTTTCTATCTGTGTTCACACTGTATTCTCTTCACTGCATATTACACATCAATTAGATGGGACTTAAGTTACTTATAGTTTAAATTTCTGCTCCTGTTACATATTAATTAAGCCAAGCCCAAAATTCAGGGTTTGCCTCTAAGGCATTTTATACATTCTTTAATGTTACATCATCAGATGGATTTTTTGTCTAGTCTCTGCCTCTCTACAGGTTAGAGTTACATATTGGGCAGAGATGCAGCCCAAGGGGGCCATGGGAGCAGATACCCACACTGCAGCCCCTGGAGGACCCCATGCTGCTGCAGGGAATGTGCCCTGAAGGATGCTGTAGCCTCTGGAAAGTCCATATAGGAACAAGCTCCTGGCTGGAACTGTGGTCTGTGGAGGGGAGCCAATGCTGGAGAAGATTTTGTGGCAGGAACTGTGGCTGCAGGGGATCCAGGCTGCAGCAGCCTGTTCTTGAAGGACTGTATCCTGTGGGAGGAAACCCACACTGGATCAGAACAGGGTGAGGAGGAAGAGGCAACAGAGAAATTGTGTTATGGACTGGCTGCAACCCTCATTCCTCATCCCTTCTGCACTGCTCAGGAGGAGGAAGTAAAAGGATCAGGAGAGACTGAGCCCAGGAAGAAGTAAGGTGGGAGGAAGTTTTGGGTTTATTTCTCACCATCTACACTGTTATTAATTGGAAATAAATTAAATGAACCTTTTTCAAGTTGCTTCTGTTTTGCCCATGATCATAATTGGTAAGTGACCTTCCTCTCCTTATCTCAAACCATGAGTCTTATATCTTATTTCCTCCGTTTGTTCTGCTGATGGGAAGTGATAGAAAAAAAAAGTAAAAAGAAGTCAAAGAAGTCATAGGAAAGAACGTATTTTCTGTTTTAAAGAGGTAACTTAAAAATTTTCCTCAGGATTTCTTTTGAAAACTCTTGTCAAAAATGGATCCGTTTTGGTTTTAAGTCTAAATTCAGGCTTTCATTAAAGTAATTTTATAGAAGTCTTGAGGTTCTTTTAAAATATTTTAATAATGAAAAACTGCTGACTTGCATGCTACTGGTGATTATGTCTGCTGTTTCCCAGCTGACCTATCTTTCATGTTATATCTCTGATTATAAGCTACAAACACAGTCACAATTCAAAAGATCAATTTAGAAGTTGAACAGATTGGCTGTATCATAGGAAAAAATGCACTGCACAGAGAGTCAGAAAAATTTATAAAAGCCTCTGGTAACTAATTAGACACTCAATAACTCCTTTGTATCACAGAAGTTGCATATCTGGAATATTTTTTTCCCCTGTCTCATTTGTTCCTCTTGTTCTTTCATAAATCAGATGAGGAAAAAAGAGTTAAGTTGGATTTTCTCCAAAAAATCTATGACAGTATCTCTTCTTCAACTTTTTGCTCCTCTAATGAGCTGAAAATATGGCATCCAGACGCCTCAAATATTTGAAGTATTTATTCTACATTATGTTCATGGAAGGTAAGGAAAGCTCTCCAAAATATTATGAAGGCAGTGCCAGCTCTCTGTTTGGCAATGCTACTGGAACTGCAGTTTCCTGACTGTTCTTAGCACTTTTTCACTAAACCAGAAAGTAAAAAAATAAAAATATTGTGTAGGGAGATTGGAGAATTCAGGAGTATATGCAAAGAAAAAAGAAAAGAAAATGGAAGAGGAAAAATATGCTGAACAGAAAATACAAAGGGGAAAATTCCATTAACATGAGTATATAAAGGAAAGAGGTAAATTAGAGCAATATTTGTATTTAAGGAGTGTGCAATTAGAAACAGAACAAATGGAGTTGTCAAAGTTTATCATAATTCCAAGTTCACGTACTGAAGGGGAGTTCATAGCAGAATAGAACTGGACTTCTAAAATTTGCATATTTACATTTGAATATGCAAGTCAGATAATACTTTGTACCATTTGGCTTGTCACTTCTGTTTTATCGGCTTATTATTTGGTGAGTGGCTTTTGCAGACTGTATTACTATTCTCAGTATAGCTTCTGTCTTTGTTCAACTGCTACTCAGTATACACAAGAAAGGCTTGAGAAGAATAAAAATCTTAGCCTTTTTTCCCACCTTCCACCTTTTTCTATTGATCTGAGAGATAAAAAAGAGCTATCAGCTAATCAAAGATGAGTGCTTGACCCTTGGTATCAAGTAAAACCATAATAATTAATTTATACTTCTTGTTCGGATGGATTTCTTGAATACACAAATATGCAGACTGAGTTGCTCAAATCTGAAATTATAATGCCCTTTCTATAATAATGAATTCCACTTCTGGGAACAGAATTAGACTTCTGTTTCAAAAACAGTACATGG
>VZTB01017184.1:38379-58503 GCA_013397245.1 Thryothorus ludovicianus | reverse complement strand
AGTCACCTTATTTATTTAAATAAAACAAAATACAAAGAAAACAGTTCACTTATTCTCAGTTAACTTATCATTATGTGGCACTGCTCAGTGTTTTTCTCNAGATTTTTTTTAAAGGTCAGTGTCAGGATACTTCTTCATTTTCATTTTGCCAGCAGCCTGTTGCAAGAGAAAAAAGGAAAAAAAGAAACCACAGTAATAGTATCAGCATATAAGACTGATATAAAAAAAGAATTACTGTGCAAGGATCTCAAATTTGGTATACACTCTGCAGCATAAAATAAATTTCTAATAATCCATAACTTAATGCTTTATGGTTTTTGATCATTAAGAAGAGTGGAAGAATTGCCTAGCCTCTTACTGTAATGCTATAATTCACATTTTTAGGCAAAGGTTTTGCTCTAGACTTGATAAATGAAGATATAATTCTTCACTTTTCACATATTTTCTGCTTTTTTAGAAGACATCTGGAATAATTTAAGACAACAAGGATCAGAGACATCTGTTGTCTCTATGAAATGTAAATCATATTTCAGTCACAAGTTGATGAACAAGTGTCACTCACCACATTACTGATGGGAAGAAATATTTTGTTTATAAAATATATATAAAATATAGCATATGTCTATTATATATAAAAAAGATAAATTTTCTCAGAGAGAGAGAGAAAAATAATTTCTACTGTTTGCATAAAAACTACTGTTCCTTCATCAGAAGGTATGCATGCCTGCTAGTGAAAGCTGACATGAGTGGCTATCACATTTAACGAGTCATTAACTTACAGATGTGTGATAACTGGCTTCTAGAGACCAAGTAATTTCCCAAAAATCTTGTATATAAATTATTCTTTGAAGCTGAACACATATGATATAATCCTGTTTATTTATAAATATAAAAAATAGAAGTGGTTTAAAGGAACATTTATTGAGTCACCTTATTTATTTAAATAAAACAAAATACAAAGGAAACAGTTCACTTATTCTCAGCTAACTTATTATGTGGCACTGCTCAGTGTTTTTCTCTTGTATGTTTGAATAAACTGAGATATGCTTCCTTCAAGTAGAATAAATAAAATTGTTAGTCAATCTGATTTTAACATAAAATCAGAATAATAAATAAATAAATAATTTCTAGAATAAATAAAATTGTTCAGTCAATTTGATTTTAACATAAAATCAGAAAAATAAATAAATAAATAAATTCTCAGTTTTGACAACTCTTTTCATTTGCTGGATATTTACATAAAAAGCTGAATTTCAGATTACTTTCTGCAAAAAATTATATAACAATTTTCCAAAGCTGGAGCTACCATGGACTTGTCTGTGGTTTCAAAAAGGCATTCTAAGTGAGGTCATTTCAGGTCAGAAAATATGTCAGTTTTTCAACAATATGTGAAATTATTTAATGTAAGTGTACAGTGAGACAGGCTAGGTGATTGAGAGTATTTCAAGCTATAATAACTAAAATGACATTTAAAAAGGATAGGTTTTGAAAACCATACTTTATATATAATGTTGTTTTCAATAGAAGACTAAGCAAAATAAACATGGATTAGAATAACATGAATTAGAGTTCCAGAATACTTTTCTATGTTCTGTAATATTATCTAAATGCATCTTAAAAACATGATTTTTTAAAAGAGCAAAGTCTATATTAAGAGTGCATTAAAATCGTGAAGCCTTAATTGCCATGGATTGATTTTTATCAATTCTGAAATACAAGAAAAATCTCTGACATTATATATATTTGTAATTACTCAATCACTGCAAATGACTGTGGATATTTTTAGGGGACATATAGTCATCTAGGCACTTTGAGGATTTGCAATATTTACATTATTGGCCAGTAGTCAAGCAGAAGATCCTCAGGGTGGACAACATCAGTGGTCAACACCCAAAGTCTTCAATATTCATGTCAGCGTTCAATACACATTTGAACAACAATTTAGGTATTTGGTATCATTTTTAGACTGCCCTGTGTTGATTCAGGTATTGGGCTCAATGATCCTTGTGGGTCCCTTCTAACTCAGGATAATCTATGATTCACAATTTGCACCTTTGGTATAATCCCACAAAGTCAGATGTACCTTTGAACAGCTGAATAAAATGTAAAATATTTAAAATGTAAAGTATTTTTGACTATAATGCTGTGTATTTCCCATTTAGACAGACGGGTTTTTGCTTAAAAGAAGAGAATTTGTTTATAGTGAAAACTCATGGGTCCCCAAAATTAGTTTTTTAGGAGCGTGAAAAAAAAAATGTAGTTGAGTAGAATATGAAAAGTAGGACAAGAGTACAAAACCTAAACCAGATCATAAAAAAGAAACAGCAACTGCGGCATGAAACCTTGACTTTTAAAGTTTCAGTATAGATGACAACAGTCTTACAGTGCAGTGTTATAAAAAGAATAGAAGTTATTACAAGGAGAAGAAATATCTCATTTACTCTGGACATGGCGACATTGACCTTTTACAGGGAGCTGCAGTCAGTTTGACAAACTCTGCAAAGTGATGATCTCACAAGTTTAAAGAGTGAGAGAGGGTACACCACATACTCTCAAGGAAACCATTTTTCAAAGTGAGTCTGTACAGAATGAAGGAAACCTTAGAGCTTCTCACAAAAACAGGAGAAGAATGCCAGGAAGGAATTCACCTCATTTAACTTTTCCAGTCTTTGACTGCTGAGCTGACATTGCATGAGTAATCAGGCTGATATTGGAAGCCTGAGGTATGCTGCTAAGTAGTTTTCAGGGAAGTTTCCACTGGTTAAAGCACAATTAGAAAGGTATTTTGTAAAAAATACCACCCACGTGGTAGGCAGGAACAGCAGCAGTAAATTTATATGAGAATATTTGCACACTGATTCACTACATCCATCAACAAGCAACATCTTAAAGCAGTATGCCAACAAGTAAAGATCAAACAATTTGGAAGATGGTCCCCATCTCATAAAGCTTATCCATCCTCCATCACCAAGCATGGAGCAGAGGCTCCCTTGGGAGCCCCTGACTATGGAGGGCCTCCAGGGATGCCTCAGAGCTTACGCAGGCAGAGTCACCACACTCAGCTCCTGGCTCCTCCCCAGCTCTGGGTTCTGAAATACCCATGAGGAAAAAAGAAGGAAGGAAGGAAGAAATACCTATGAGAAAAGAGGAAGCAGAAATAGACATTTTTCTGCAACTTTTTAGTACTTTGCATTATCAACCGCTCTTACACACAGACAAAATTACATTTTAGAACTCAACACTGATACAATTATTGAGCACTCGTTAATATTTTTAGTTCATCCTGATCTAAGCCATGATACTCCCTCATAACAGGTATTTAAAAAAATGTTGTATATATATATTCATGATCAGTCACATATACACAGGTGTGCACATATCTATGTGAATTCCATATATTATGATTTTGCCATAAATTTCTTTTTAAAACATTTTTTTTTCTCAACATTAATTCTGAATCCAGGAAATAATGATGAAATACTGAAAATTGTAATTGCCATACCTTTGAACACGCATATGCTTATCTTAGAGTAAATCCTCAAGTACTTTCAAGATTTTGGTTTCATCTACTCGTCTACTTGGCTCTTATAGATTTCATCATTCTTAATTTAAAGAGAAAGGTGGTTGGTTTTTGGGATTGTTTTTGTTTTCTTCTCGTGTCAATCACTTTGCTATCCCTATCTTGCTAGCTAGTAGATAATGAGACAAAAAGAAGTACTACATCAGCACTTACAGCCAACTTCTGCCTTGATATTTCAGCTCTGCACTGTACACTAGCAATAACCAAAGACAAATTCCTACAAATAATTCAGTCCCTTGATAATTTAAAACTGAATTAGCTGTAAATTAAAATCTATTACTCCTAGTTCTTTGATACACTCTTTAACATACTTACACTAAGCAACAAAAGATTTGACATTTCATTGCATTTGGAACAAGATTTTGACTCAGATTTTTGTTGAACTAATTTAGCAAATAGCAATTCAGGAAAAGAATTTGGAGCTGTAGTTTAATATGACTAAAATACATGTGTCTTGAAGTTTGGCTTAGTTTTTTAAACTGTATGCATCATCCTAAAAGCAATTATGGTCTTACTTCAAGGGCACTGAAACTGATGAAATCTGATGTTCTATGCCCCTGCAGCTCTCCTGACTGCAGTAAACATTTACTGAGCACAGATACTGCAATATTTCCCCCATGGTGATTTAAGTTTCCTTAGTTTTTTCTTTGACTTCATTTTATGGCCAACGAATACCATCTGGACAAATAACATTACAGTTTTTTTGTTATTAGAAATCAATCAAATTCTTTGTGGTGAACTGAGATGTACAAGGACCAACAGTTCAGCTTGAAGTTCGAAATAAGTATACATTTAAAAACATAACCTCACAGATTGCAGTGAAGTAGAGCTTTTATAACTACAAAATGAAATAATTTCTCAGAGTTTCACAATTCCATACTGTGTTCTTCGCAGTATGCATACAATTTGCCAAGTTATGTTAGCTTTATAAAATAATTTTTTCTGAGCAATCAATTCTTTAAGAGTTACATCACATGTGATCAATTTAAACACTTTTTCTTAAAATTGTACTTTCTTTTCCTTAAAATTGCCATTTTAGGCCTCATGTTTTTGGGATTTAAAGTTTGCATAAAGTGCTGTCAAAATGCTATTACTGTGCACAGAAATTGTGTATTTGATACTAAAAATATACTAGTTTGGTTCTTGTGCTGTTGCATAATCTATAGATTTTAAAGTTTCTAAATAAAAATAAGAAAATTTGATAGAAAAGAATTCTTCAAGTATTTAGAAATATCAAATTTCAGGAAAAGAAAGACAAATTTCTGGGGAATTAATATAACTGTGAGAAAAAAAAATCAAAGATGATTGACATTTTTCTATCTATGTACCCTAGATATTTTAGCTGGTGACCCCTATTACAAAGCAATACTTTTGACACCTTTGGTAGCAGTATTATACAGCAAGACCCACTCTTTTATCAGGTCTCTTTCACCTCTTTGAAGTAAACAAATTTCATAACAGGTGCTTAATACAGTCTGATGTTGATATCCTGAATTCACTGAAGTCACTTCCAGATTTCACTTTTTCATTCTTGTTTTCAACTCCCTCACATAAAAAAAAAAATCCCAACATTTATCCTATACAGCTGTGGAATGGAGCAATGTAGTGCTTCTACTTCCTAATCCCCAGTGTATGTTACCCACAGCACAGGAAAAATACAGTTGGGGTAAATATCTTTATAACTTCTACCAGCTTTGTTTCCCCTTTGGCACCAGCTGAATGTAGTATGGTAATTCCTGGTAGTGTGCAATGCTAACAAGTCTTCCCTTTCTGCTGATTTGTTATATTTTCAAAGTAGTTTAGGTTGAGTTTTTTTGTTTTGATTTTTTAACACCATTTCCTCACTTTTTTCCTTCACAATAATCTATTTTACTGTAGTTTTCTGCTCTGGGAGATATCCAAAGAAGGCTGAAATGTCTTTTCTTCACTTATTGAATAGTCTGTATCTTTATTCATAAGTTTCCATGCTTATGTTCTTCCTGTTGTCTCCCTCATCCCAATGGGAGCAGGAAAAATGAATGAGTGGCTTAGTTACTGGCCTGCCAGCTCACTACAAGGTCTTAGAAAAAAATGGTGCCCTGGGACAAATTGCTAAAGCTCAGAAAGTCTTAGGAATGATAATTGTACGCACTTGTAGGAAAGCCTATAATTAAGTGATATGATGTCCCCAGAAAAATGGTCTTCAGCCTCCAGAGCTGACTTCTTTTTTTAATTAGTTCCTATTAAGATGTTTTATTAAAATAAGATTTGAGTTTAAAAAGAGCCAAACTGGTTTATTTTTTGTGACAATCTTGAAAACACATTTTGAAATTAGTTGCATAGTTCAGAACTGGTCCACTAGGTAGCTCTATAGCTATTTCAATTCATAAATGCCCTTTAGGCTTTTTAAGTAACTTGACATTACTCATAATTTTAAGGCTTCTTTATTTGTTTTCATTTAAATTTATTCTATTCAAATTATTCAGCTAGTTTAACATTTCTTGATATGTTAACAGGATTTTCTTAATGACTACTAGCAAAAGCAGTTTGATTAATGGCGTATGTCCACAAAGACTGAAGCTTTAGGTAAACTAACAATTTCAATCACTCAGATGACATTTCTTGCTGTTAATATGTTAAATATTGGAGGTGAAGCTTATCAGAATAAATCAGTTCTAAACTAGTTCTTCTCAAAGTCCAGCTCTAATTCTGTGATGGTAAAATGGCAACTTTAAAAAAAAAAAAAAAATAGGGTCAGTGCTGAATACTTTGAAAATTCCCATAATCTGTCTAAAATTCCCAACTGGTGTTTATATGTTTATATACTCTGCTTTGCTGCAGAGGTATAGAGCTAAACAGGCCATCAAGTCAGCCTAGCCTGTACTTTCTTTCTGCCAATTATATATGATAGCTTTTCTTTGTTGTACTCTGGAAAGGCAGACAGGTAACTGATTGAACCCAGTACAATCAGAATAAGCCAGGTTATCCTCAAGGGTTTAAACAGTCGAAACTTACCAACTCAACTCATTTAGAGTAAGAAAGGCCAGCAAATAATTGCAGGAACAGAGACACAGAAATGTCCAGGCAGGCCAAAGTAACTGACACCCTTCCCCTTGACCAATGTCATCATGTAGCTGGCCCACACCAACCCAGTGACATGTTGGGCATTGCTCTGCTGTGTAAGGTCTGATTTTCTCCAATTGCAATCTTTGGTGGACCCAAGGCATAGCACAACTCTTAACCACATCCAAAAGGCATTTGTGCTACTGCCTTTTACTGTTGGCTCATCTACACATTAAGAATCTGCCCGTTCTGGTAGAGCCATGACATCACCTATCATCCTGTATTTGCTATCCGTGATCAGGAGAATCACTGCATGACTCACTGAGTGAGTGGATGAGGGCTGGACATGACCCAGCCATGAGCACTCACAGCCCATAAAGCCAAACATGTCCTGGGCTGCATCCAGAGCAGCGTGGGCAGCAGGGGAGGGAGGGGATTCTGCCCCTCTGCTCTGTGAGACCCCACCTGCAGGGCTGTACCCAGCTCTGGGGAACCAGCACAGCAAGGACAGGGACCTGTGGGAGCGAGTCCAGGGGAGGGACCCCAAAATGATCAGGGGGCTGGAGTACCTCTCCTATGAGGAAAGACTGAGAGAATTGGGATTGTTCAGCCTGGGAAAGGGAAGGTTTTGGGATAACCTAATTGCAGCCTTTCAGTACCTGAAGGGAACTTTCAGAAATGATGTGGCAAGACTAATTGCAGTAGCATATAGTGACAGGAAAAGTGTGAATGGATGTGTTCAAAATGACAGCAAGTAGATTTAGATTAGATAGCAGAAAAAAGTCTTTACTGCGATGGTGGCAAGATATTGGAACAGGTTGCCCAAGGAAGTTGTGGATGCCCCATCCTTGGAAGTGTTGAAAGCCAGGCTAATTGGGATGCTGTCCAACTTTGTCTAATTGAAAGTGTCTCTGTCCATGGCAAGGAGGTTGGAACAAGATGAAGTTTCAGGGTCTTCTTCCAACCCAAACCATTCTATGATTCTATGATTCTGTTACAGCATGGAAATGTTGCTGCTCATCTTTCTTACTGCCTCAGTAAAGCTTGGTTTAGAATGTGGTTTTAGACTCCATCACTCTTTGAGCCACATCAGTAAACACTGAGAGGAAACACTCCCTCTCTAAGGATAGTGACAAGCACAGTACCACACAACCACACAAACTTCAAACCATCTAGGTCTCTTGCTATATCTAATCAGTGGACTACTAGATGTCTCATGAAAGCAAACAAGACAGGTAATTTTCCACTTTGAAAATATCTTCTAAGTGGACTGGGAATAATACTATGGCAGGACAATCATCAAAATATACTTTCCGATATTTTCTCCTACCAAACATTGGAGTTGAGCAATATTTACTGGTAATTTTTATGTGCCCTTCATTACAGTAACAATGAATTTTGCATTGAAGATATCCCCAGACACATAGTCAAAAATGTAGTCATGGCAGAGAAGAGGCCTAGACATCAAGGCACCATACTACACTTCCTGTAGCTGTGCCATGAAACAGTTATGTCTACTGAAAATGAAATCTTTTCTTTTGAATCTTTAGCAATTCCCTTATGGGATGAACACTTCATCCCACTGGGATGAAGTGTTCTACCTTTACCTATCTTTACTTCTTCATTCCCTGAAGAGTTTGAATATAGAGAATGCAGTGTCTCTGAGCAGTGGTAAATAGTGTATGAGCCTTATTGAACCCAGGGAAATGCTTAGAGTTCCTCTACAACTGTTTTTGTTGAGTTTCTTTTAATATTTTATCTGTGCTGCTGAAATTAATAAATTTACAAAAAACATTAGAAATTCAATAAGGCTGCACCAAATGCCACCTGGATCTTTACCATCAGGGTAAACTGCATAGGACAGATGTAGAGCATTAGCAGATTTATTATTTAATGCTGAGTTTATATTTCTTTTTCAATCAAATTATTTTGTCTATCTTGGCAAGCTAGTTACAGTAGAATGAGACTCATATTTCTTGAAATAGCATTTTAGCATTCAGTGGTACATAGAGGAAAATATATTTTATATTGTCTCTTCAGAAAACAATTGAAGTCTAGGAGAAAAATGTCAGAGTTTTAAACTCCTGGATGGAAAATAAAATTCTGAACTCCAAGAACATTATATTCAAGCTCTTCTGCTTGAAATGTCACTGCTGGCCCTCTGTATCACATGCCAGACTGATAAACAGTTACTGAAATAGAACTTGGAAAATGACATGCAATACTCCAAACAATTACACTAATGCACTGTCTAGATCCACTGCAGTCTTACTAGAAAGAGAATACTACAGAAATGGTGATTCAAGTTTTAATAACATTCTGGACAATTTCTGCTTTTGCTTATAATAAAATAATGGAATTATGTGCTAGGAAGAAGTAAACTATGGCACATGCCATATATATATAAATATAAGAAGCTGAAATAATGTTCAGACTGAGTAAATAGCCTATTAATTCAAGGTGCTATTTCAATAGGACAAGGTACTTATGAAGACTATTTGTACTTTGGTTCATACCGACTTTTTTTCCTCTGCTATAATGATTTTTCTCCTTTTCTTTTCTTTTCTTTTCTTTTCTTTTCTTTTCTTTTCTTTTCTTTTCTTTTCTTTTCTTTTCTTTTCTTTTCTTTTCTTTTCTTTTCTTTTCTTTTCTTTTCTTTTCTTTTCTTTTCTTTTCTTTTCTTTTCTTTTCTTTTCTNCCCTTTCCATCCCTTCCCTTCTCCTGGAGTCTCCTCTTTTCTCTCCTCTTCTTTCTCCTTTTTTAACATATTTTGAGGACTTTGAATATATATCAACAGGTAAACCTGAACTTCTGGATACATCTGAAAATGGATACCTTGCCTCAGTAAGAAGTAGCAACATCTATGTGACACAGAATTAAATGTATCCCTCCAGTTATGTCCAGTGATTCTTTTAACATCACAACATAGAGATTTTTTTAACATCACAATGTGGAGATTTTTAATATAAATATTCTTAATTTTGTTTTTTAGAGACGTGGTTTGCAAGCCAACACAGTCATAAGCTAAATTAATGAAAGGCAGCTGAGAAGCCTTATGTTATGATATATTGCACTGTAGTATATGTAATGAAAATATGCAAAAGCTGGCAAACCTGATGTGGCTCTTACACTATCAGAATCCAAAACAATGAGAAAGTTTGTAGAAGCCTGTATCAGCCTCTGTTAGGAAATCATTCTCCCTATAACTTAGCATAATTGATACAATTTGTCATCCACAAATAGTTATTATGAATAACAAGGAAGTGATTTTTTTCCACTTTTGACTCATAGGTGCTCAGTAATATAAATATCTGAACTTTAGCAATGGAATTGATTTCCTAACTTACGAAAGTGTAAATTAAAAGACACAGTCTGTGTCCATGTGGTATTTTTTCATAACTCACCAATCGAATTCTGAGTTGCAATGCTGTGACCATGGCTACTGTAATTTGTGATCTTTCTTATTTCATAAGTCACTGCCTAATAATTTCTGATTTATTGAATATAGAAAAAAAACCAGCCAAGCAACCAAACAAAAAAACCCCAACCTAAACCAACAAAACAACTCAAGGCAGAGGAATCATCTGAAGTTATGCAGTGAGTAATACTGAAGCTATCAACTGTTCACTCATTTTTTTTATAGGTGAAAAGTAATATCCGTATCTGCAAAACTCTTTTAGATCACATATGTTTATCTTGTTATATTTGTATTAGTGCTTCAAAGTTAAATTTTGCAGAAGAGAAAATTCTATACTGCTGACAAACCTGACTGATACTGTTAAATTTTACCTCATCAAGTAGTCAGTTTGAACTACTTAAATGTATAACTTTCAACTGCATAAGATTTTATACACATGCATTTTCCTGTCTTTCTATTATAGATAAAACAGTTTGATTAAAATTTATAAATTTTATGGAAATATATGTGATTAAATTAACATTGATATATTCAAATCAGAAACTACTAGCCTCATCAAAACTGATATATGTCCCAAAAGCAGTATGACTGTCAGTTTACGGAGCCTACCTAGTAATCACAGACTTTTGGCCTGAGACAAGTTAATGCTAGTGCTCTTTGGAGCACAATTAAATTACAGTACCAGGGAGCTCTTGTCCCTGATGATTTATTAGTTTGTAACACTGTTATTCTAGAAAATTAAGGTTTGTCCATACAACAAACTATCAAGCTGAGAATACCTTCTGCAATTTCTTTTTGTTTTAATTCTGCATGTATTAAAGTCCATACGGGAGTATGACTGCATATTGCACTTTCAGGGTCAATTTCTAATGCAAATGTATCTGATATTTTAAAATATTCTTTTCAAGCCATTAGCAATGTTAGTATTGACCAGTTATTTTTAATAGCATGGTCTGTAAGGTACTGAAAATTATACAATTAAATTCTGCTGGTAATTTCTCCTGCAAATTTAAAATGTGTGCAGACATCATGTTAAGGCCAATATTATTTGCTATTTACACTGCAAATTCTCAACTATGGTGTTAAAAGTCCTCCACTCAGAGGATCTGTGGAACACAAACCTCAGAGACTTTCATCTCCCAGGGCAGATGTAGCAGTCTTATCAAACATACATTGGAAGAAAATTACTAGTTTGAGGCATGAATAAGAAGAATCAGTCATCAGTAATCAATGAGCATTTATGAGTGATATAGAATTTGATTTCTGTAAAGAAATTCAGTACTTACACATAGTCCAGGCAATAACAAAAACTGAATGTAAACTATCCATGGAATTAGAGACAGGTAAGTATTGAAAAATTTAGTCAGTCTTGGAGAGTTTTACTCAACCTAGAATTTATCTGTTTCTCTTATGAATAATGTTATGAATTTTCCTAAAATCTGGCTTTGATATATGGCATTGATGTGTAATTTGGAATATATTTTTCTTGACAGGATAACATGAAATTCCTTTTAAAAATTATTCTGCATTTTGAGACACAGGTATTTTAGGGTTTTTATCATACAATGTGATTATTTAATTTTCCTGGAGTAAAATGTCTGGCTACATTAATTTGGCTTTAAGGATATGTAATGCAAATCATGAAATTTATTAGCTATGCAACTATTGCCTTTATCACATAGATGTAGGTAAAGAGCTTATCTGAAAATACCATTTTGAAATTTCTTTAATATATTAACAAAGCTTCTACTCAGCTACAAGACACTAAATCTTATTACAAAACTATTTTCTATTCTTTGCAAAAGCTTATATGTTTGAGATGTGTGTGGAATGAGCTATTAATTAGTTGTGACTTATTGTCACTTATTAACTCACCTGGAAAACTTTGTTGTACCTAGTACAATATACATTGTTATTTGATATGTTCTGCAAAATCGTAATAAGAGGTAACTATAAGAGGTAATCTTTTTCATTTAATACAGATATTTCTGCTTTTAACCTTGGATCGGGGACAATTAAGAACAACAGGAAGTTGAGATAGCTTTTTTTCCAATTCTTTCTAAGTAGTAATTAGAGTAATTACCTTGAACATGATTGTTTCAGTGACGCAGCTCATGTTGGTGAAATACAGATATCCTATTTTAGGGTCTATAAGCCCACAAACTGTTCTTTTTGATGCAATCTGAACTGTTTACTATATATGAACACTTAGTCCTCAAAGTTAGATTTTTTTAATATTTCCACGTGTACTTCTGTTGAGAACAAAATTGAGGGATAAATAAAGCACTATAGGAAGTATTTAGAGGTCAGGCTTTCTCCCTTGCCCTGATTCTGTACTTACCCAAGAATAAAGCTGACCTTTGTCAGCTGGGAGTTTAAATACTTTAGAAACTAAGCTGACTTTGGGCTTATTATCTGGTTTAATAACAGTCAGAATCTTCTTTGTAGAACTTTCTTCTGTCGTATTTAGCGTAACATTTTTGTCTACCCAATATCCAGAGCAGAAGCCTGTTGCCCCTCCAAACTAGAATCAGACTGTGCAAGATACACTGAATTTTTGCCTTCCTTAAATCAAACGTAACTACACTGAAAAAGAGTATTGGGTTACTGTGTAACTATATTCACTATGTATTTTGCTTTTTGTTTGTTTGTTTTTAGATGGGAAATGCGTCCTTTTAATTTGAAATAACAATAGCGCAAGGTTATCAGCTATTTGGTATAACTCTCTCATTCTCCTCTTCTCTACGTTTCAGCTTTTGCATTTCCCTGACAAACAAAACAAACCAAGCAAAACCCTCCAGTTTTATTTCTGTATTTTAAGAAGTACTAAACAATTTAATATCAGATCATGATATATCTGTAAACTAGAAACAGACATTAACAAACCCGCGTTAAAATGTAAAATACAATTTTGTTTGTTGGTTTTCTTTTCTCTTAGGACAACATTTAATGCATGATAAGTACTACAAAATGTCACAATTTTTGGGGAAAATAACACTAGCAGAGTAGGTAAAGCAAAAAACCAAATGTACATTAAAAAGATGTCTGATTTTGTAGTTATGTTTCTATTCTTTTATTACTGGCATATAAAAAAATGTAGTTCAAAATCTGCTCTATAGTTACACTTATATAAGCAATACTGGTTTCTAATATGTATTCAAAGAAGGTTTCTCTGCCTCCAAAGTGTCACTTTTATGTCTTCTGGCCTCCTTAGCAGTTGATCCAAAAAGCAAAGTTCATTTCAATTATTTCAGCATCCTTCAGCAGCCTGTCAGCAGACAAGCAGTTTGAAGCATTCACTGCTACAAGCAAGACCCAGACTTGAGGATGGACTGAATAAATGCTCAGCAGTGGCTGGGGAAGACAAAAACCTCTACCCTTCATCCAAAGTGACATGGCTTATGGCTCCAGTATATCAAGTACTTGTTCCCGCCAAGTTCCTGCAAGACTGAAACTCTTGCTTACAACACATTGTCATGACAAAATAATCAGAAAATAATTATGAGAAGGTGTTTTCTTACATTTCTCCTCGATAATTTTGAGATAAAATTTCACCTTCATGCTAATAGATTATTTTATTTGTTTTGTAATTTCTAATTGTTAGAATATCATAAAATTTATGTTCAGATACCATAAACCCTTGTTCTAAGGGAAGGATTTTCTTCTGTTCAAACTCAAAACACACTATGCCCATCTAAAATGGTTCAAATCAGTCTTGAATTGGTTGAGTGACCACTGAACTATGTTTGACCCTGGCTACTCTCTCTGGCTCTGATCCTGACTCTGGTTTGCCATTCCCTACCCTGGGTCCTCCTTTGTGTGGTCACTTTTTTCATCTGCCTTTTTATCACATAATTCTTCTGACTCAGCTTCCCTTGTTGGGCAGCCAACCCTTGTTGGTCCCTAGTACTTGAGAACTAATCTCTGAACTGGGGAAAACTTTCCTCTTGAAACACAGGGTTATGATCTTGTTTTTTACTATGATCCCTTCTCTCAGCATTCTGTATTTTATTGCTTTATGCTCACTGCAGCCAATGTTGCTACCATTATTATCCCAGAAATTCTGTTCAAGACTAGAACTGTGGAAACACCTCAGTGAAAGTACATGAAACAACATGCTTTCCCTCCCTCCTTTAGCTAAAAAATGTTTATAAAAATACTTAAAAATACTTAGAGAATTGTATTCTCTGATTCTGACATTTCTTCTCATGATAAAGAATACAAATTCACAAGTAGTGATTTCTTCAGGGGTAAAGAAAGGTGAATGAGATTCCAAGTTGCTTCAGTGAATAAATACCATGGATAAATGTGAGCAGTTATTTATTTTCATGGATTAGGTAGCATGACAGCATACAAAATATGATATACTTGTGCTATTGCTTACCACAGGAAAAAAGGTATCATATTTACATAGTGGCTATGCAGAATACATAAGCATTTACAATGCTTATGTGATGCTTAGCTGCTTTAAAAAATGTAAAGCAATATTAAAGTAATGTTCTCTATATTACCCTCCATTGCTTTTTTTTAAGATACCTAAACAGATTATTTGCTTCCTGAACCAATGGCTGCCCAAATTGTGGATGAACAATTAAAAAAGCCTATAAGGATTCTGGATGGCTTAAAATGATAAAGCATGCTCCTAAAATATTTTAATGACTTTATACATCTGAATGTTAGTTGGGACATAAATTTGTGCTTTACCTTGAATTACAGATATTGCTGGGAATGAAAACTCAAATCACAGTCAACCATTAAAAATTTTTTGACTATCAAGGGTTGGAGTGCCACCTGAAAGATGATAATTCCTGACAAGAAATAGTTGAAAACTTAGTCTCCTCAAGAGAAAGTAAGCAATTAAACTAACCTCCCTCACTATCTTTATGACAAATAATGTCAGTATTCAACTTTCTGTGTATCATATCTCCCCTCTCATCATCCAGAACCTTTACTTCCTGCGATACTTTATGGACTATGTTCAGTTAAATCTGAGGGGTTTTACAGGTAATCCTCTTCTGTAACCAGCCCACACTAATTCTTCTTCCTTCTGTGTGTTCCTGAATTGGTGATAGAATTCAATTTTAAATAGGACCAGTATTCTTTCTTAAGTTAGTAAAACACAGATGTAAAATTGCTGTTGAAATTCTGTGAGATTAGAAGGAACACCTATATCAGAGATTGATAACAGAGAGCTGATTTACACTTTTTCTAACTAGCACGTATTCACAGTATTAATTTGCACAATCCCTTGGGATATAAATGAAGGAGAGCATGGGATGTATAATGCATGTGACCAAAGTCACTAAAACCCAGCTATAACATGGGATGGTTCAGTCACATTGGGATGGGCCAAAATTTACAGAATAAAAGGAGTGCTTCAGGGTAGAAAGGTCTGAAAGGGGAAAACATCCCTTCCTGTTCAGGATTGGTCAAAAGAATTTGTCTCTTCTCCTCCCCTGAAAGAAAGCCTTTAGAAGAGTTTTGCACCTTCAACTACATAGGAGCACACTCAGGGATATTAATTTAAACATTCACAGTATTATTAGAATCTCTCTTGCTATATGTTCTGTCACAACACATATTAACACTCATTATTACTCATTATCATCAGTAATCCTGAACTTGCTTTCCTGTGGCTTCGAGTATTCGTGAGTCTGGATTCTGCAAAGTCCTTGTTGAATGTGACCAGACCTATAGGGCTGGATTGGTAAATTGCATTATTTGTGCATTTGTCTTCATGCAAGTTCTTTTGGACTCCACCAGACTTCTCATGTTAGATTGGCTATAATCAGAAATTAAACTCAGCCACACCCAGTGTCTCTGATCTCAGGATCACCTGGAATACAAGAGCATTTATTTTCTTCTAAATTTCCATGCCCTTAAAACAACAATGAAGAGAGTCAAGCAGTGAAACAGGCTCCTGGGAGAGGATATACAGTTTTTATCCCTAGAGATTTTCAAAATCCAACTAAATGAAGCCCAGAGCTGTCTGTGTGACCTGAGTTAAGTCTTTTAGGAGCAGGAGGCTGGATTAGAGACGTCTTGAGGTCTTCACAGCTGGATTGTTTTATGGTTCTGATTTTGTGATTTTTCCTTATTTTAATGCCTGAAATTAACTAGAATATAACACAACTGAAATTAGTGAATGATGATTATCTCTGATGGGTATGCACAAAGATTTTTACACCTAGCAAAAAAGAACAAAGTATTTTAATCCTATTATTTGCTTTCCTGGCACAAGCGGTTAATTTTTATTACTTTTTAGTAGACTTGATCAGAATTATTTGTAAAAAGTAATGCAGAGTTCTTGGGGCTGTAAAGATTTAAGTGTTTTATGAAAATGTATTATTTTCAATGCTTCAGCTCTTCTCTGTATGATTTGAACTCAGCAGAGCAAAATGCAAATTACATTAAAGGTTATGATCCTAAGAACGACTGCAAAATTAGTCAAGCACAGACTATCCCAGATAAAAATATTGAATGGCAAGAAAAAAAAAAACAGAGAAAAATTGTTTTCTCTCAGAAAAAGAGGTTATAATTTCATTTCTGACAGACTGTAGATTTTTATAGATGGATAAAAAATTATTCCTAAAAGAGTCAATAGTTTGCTGTTGCTTTTTTATTTTTTTCTGGGGGGATGTTAGAAAATTATTTATTTATTCATTTATTTATTTTGTTTCAAGAAAGAACTCNCTCAAATCACAGTCAACCATTAAAAATTTTTTGACTATCAAGGGTTGGAGTGCCACCTGAAAGATGATAATTCCTGACAAGAAATAGTTGAAAACTTAGTCTCCTCAAGAGAAAGTAAGCAATTAAACTAACCTCCCTCACTATCTTTATGACAAATAATGTCAGTATTCAACTTTCTGTGTATCATATCTCCCCTCTCATCATCCAGAACCTTTACTTCCTGCGATACTTTATGGACTATGTTCAGTTAAATCTGAGGGGTTTTACAGGTAATCCTCTTCTGTAACCAGCCCACACTAATTCTTCTTCCTTCTGTGTGTTCCTGAATTGGTGATAGAATTCAATTTTAAATAGGACCAGTATTCTTTCTTAAGTTAGTAAAACACAGATGTAAAATTGCTGTTGAAATTCTGTGAGATTAGAAGGAACACCTATATCAGAGATTGATAACAGAGAGCTGATTTACACTTTTTCTAACTAGCACGTATTCACAGTATTAATTTGCACAATCCCTTGGGATATAAATGAAGGAGAGCATGGGATGTATAATGCATGTGACCAAAGTCACTAAAACCCAGCTATAACATGGGATGGTTCAGTCACATTGGGATGGGCCAAAATTTACAGAATAAAAGGAGTGCTTCAGGGTAGAAAGGTCTGAAAGGGGAAAACATCCCTTCCTGTTCAGGATTGGTCAAAAGAATTTGTCTCTTCTCCTCCCCTGAAAGAAAGCCTTTAGAAGAGTTTTGCACCTTCAACTACATAGGAGCACACTCAGGGATATTAATTTAAACATTCACAGTATTATTAGAATCTCTCTTGCTATATGTTCTGTCACAACACATATTAACACTCATTATTACTCATTATCATCAGTAATCCTGAACTTGCTTTCCTGTGGCTTCGAGTATTCGTGAGTCTGGATTCTGCAAAGTCCTTGTTGAATGTGACCAGACCTATAGGGCTGGATTGGTAAATTGCATTATTTGTGCATTTGTCTTCATGCAAGTTCTTTTGGACTCCACCAGACTTCTCATGTTAGATTGGCTATAATCAGAAATTAAACTCAGCCACACCCAGTGTCTCTGATCTCAGGATCACCTGGAATACAAGAGCATTTATTTTCTTCTAAATTTCCATGCCCTTAAAACAACAATGAAGAGAGTCAAGCAGTGAAACAGGCTCCTGGGAGAGGATATACAGTTTTTATCCCTAGAGATTTTCAAAATCCAACTAAATGAAGCCCAGAGCTGTCTGTGTGACCTGAGTTAAGTCTTTTAGGAGCAGGAGGCTGGATTAGAGACGTCTTGAGGTCTTCACAGCTGGATTGTTTTATGGTTCTGATTTTGTGATTTTTCCTTATTTTAATGCCTGAAATTAACTAGAATATAACACAACTGAAATTAGTGAATGATGATTATCTCTGATGGGTATGCACAAAGATTTTTACACCTAGCAAAAAAGAACAAAGTATTTTAATCCTATTATTTGCTTTCCTGGCACAAGCGGTTAATTTTTATTACTTTTTAGTAGACTTGATCAGAATTATTTGTAAAAAGTAATGCAGAGTTCTTGGGGCTGTAAAGATTTAAGTGTTTTATGAAAATGTATTATTTTCAATGCTTCAGCTCTTCTCTGTATGATTTGAACTCAGCAGAGCAAAATGCAAATTACATTAAAGGTTATGATCCTAAGAACGACTGCAAAATTAGTCAAGCACAGACTATCCCAGATAAAAATATTGAATGGCAAGAAAAAAAAAAACAGAGAAAAATTGTTTTCTCTCAGAAAAAGAGGTTATAATTTCATTTCTGACAGACTGTAGATTTTTATAGATGGATAAAAAATTATTCCTAAAAGAGTCAATAGTTTGCTGTTGCTTTCTTATTTTTTTCTGGGGGGATGTTAGAAAATTATTTATTTATTCATTTATTTATTTTGTTTCAAGAAAGAACTCTAATTAATTTTCTTTTTTTTTTGTGACACTGTATAATTAAGGCTATCATCACCTGTAAAATAACAGTAGTCATAAACACTGACATCAATTCTAGTATTGCTAATTGGAGCAAAGAAAATGTCAGCCTTTTGCTATCTATAGGAACTAGGTGAAAAAGCATACCACAAGATGGAAGATCATCGTATTTCTCTAATTTCCACTGGAAACATAGAATGTGGATTTCACTGTGTATGATGGGTGAAAAAACTATTTCACATTAGTAGATATTTCCCATAGCATGCTAAGTCCAATCCAGATAGATTGGACCATCTGCTACCTCGGGAGATCGGTGAAGAGTCCCAAAAGTGATGATGAAAATGAGGGACAAGCTTGACCCAGTGACTCGAAACAGAAAAACTTAAATAATGAGAAAATATACTGCAATGATACACGAGAAGCTGAACACAATAGGGGGAGCAGGAGGAAGGACCAGGGGCAGAGTGAAATAGTAACTTTTATGAGGTCAGTTAGGGGCGGAGTTTGAGGGAAGGGTTCCACTGGGAGAGGAGGATTAGGAATATTGTAATTACTGCAGAAAATATGAACCAATAACAACAGGGGAAACAGAGAACTTTCTAGCGATATTTGCATATTGACACCCAGGAGGCAATGCAGGTGGGATTTTTCCCTCCCTAACTACGGAGGGCTTTCCCATGATCTTAGGCTGAATCTTTCTTCAACCTCAACAATTTCCCACACTATTTAGCAGGTTCCTTAAAGCCATTTGGGTCAAAGTCTTAATTTGCATTTATCATTGGCAAGACTGTATTATCCCCTTCCCATTTCAAGTCTAGTTTATAGCTTGATCAAAGATCCTCTGTGCCCTTTGAGAAGAGTGAATCCAATTGAATGTCAGCAGACCTGGTACCATCCCATCACTGAAAAACCCCAAAACTATGGTGGTGACACCAACCATGTAATCATTAATAGACTGAGTTAATCTGTGTCCTCATGTGAAATTGCATGCAACTGGAAAGACAGAAAAATAATTATTTCTTGTCCAGATTCCCTTACCAACCATCTCAAGGCACTAAAGCATCTTTTGACTGCCCTTGAACTAAGCATTGTAACTTCATCATCATCCATGTGGAAGAGCAATAATGGGAAATAGTGTGAAAGCCAAACCATGCTAGGAAGTTTCCTAGTGCTATTTTAAACCTGGTCTGCAGGGAGGCATTAATCTTAGTAACTTTTCTATAGGAGTCAATTTGCATTTGGTAATTTATCAGCAGGATTAGTCCAAGTGAGAATGTAGGCAAGTATGTCTATATGGATATCTATGTATTCAGAGTCATAGACAGAGTTTGAAGTTTTATCTTGCCTAAAGTACTGCAGAAATGTCATCATCACTTTGTGCATCATCACTTTGGATTTTTCTCACAACAGCAATTATTA